>MASP02000738.1:0-35961 GCA_001693025.2 Colletotrichum lindemuthianum | reverse complement strand
TTAACGTAAGGTATCACTTTACTGGATGTAGGTCTCAACCCTACCTACCTCGCAATAATATTCAACTTCATTTTCCAGTCGACGTCTGCTCGACAAAAACGCTCTGCATGTCGAAATTATCACCCACCAGTCGCAATTAACCTGTAGCTTTTCCGTCGGACTTATGCTGATTATGCCTCAGCTTTATGCCAGCTACTCTGTGAGTTAGGCTTCCCTCTTTGGTTGGCGCTGTGTTATCCCTCGTCGGCAGACGAAGAACTCTTTATTTCTGTTCTGAAGTCTTTCAAGCCAAGCTGTTCTCGTCGGAAACTATGTTTGTCACTCAAGAGAATCACGTTGGAACTATAATTCTTATTCTTTTCGTCTTCCTTGGCGTGTTGCAAGAGACACTGAGCCTGTGAGAATCATGATGTTGGAAATTACAGCTTCGAATACTTGCCTAGATCCCTAGTTAAGCGGAGCGCCGTCTATCAGAATCAATCCACAGGCGTGTAGCTTCTTTATAGGAAATAAATCCAGCTTCCGGCCCTGTGATTAGTTGAAGTATACTTAACTCCTATTAGCTAGTTAATATTAAGACTAACCCCTACTGGATGATGGTTTAACTTCAGTTTAATAATATAAGTTTCATTTGATAATTCTCCAGTAGTAATTGCCACCTAAAGTGTACTTTAGTTAGCAGTATCTCCACACTTTCTTAATACTGCACCACTGCGTAAGCGGCAGTGGCACCATGCAGCGGCCGCTGGAGGCTGGGGGGGTCCAGGGGGGGGAACCCCCCTGGGAGGCTGAGTGCAGCGGAAAGGCTCCGCAGGGCCCCCGGAGGGCCCCCGGAGGGCCTCTAGAGGAAGTATATTATTTACTATTTTCAATTATATTTAAAGATTAAAATAATAATATAAGATATTCTATTTCTGATATTATTATAATGGTAATTACCTGTAATTAATTATCTTCTTCCTTTATTATTATAAAGATTATAGAATATACTTGAAATTTTAAAATTACTATATAGCTACCTACCCTCCTTACCTACTTTTTTCTACCCTCTTCTACCTAATATTTATCTATATATATTAACTAAATATAAAATAATATATTTTTAATATTACTATAGTAGCAATTATCTGTAAAAAGATATCTTTTTTCTTTATTTTCGTAGAAGTTATAGAATATACTAGAAATTTCAAAATTACTACCTAGCTGCCTGCCTTTTCCTACCTAATATTTACCTAAATATATTAACTTTTTTTACCTTCCTATATATAGAGATAAAAACTCTTCTTTCCGAAAACTCTTTCTCTTTAAAATTATTAATAATAATAATGACACTATTATTAATTATTAATTACTTTTATAATAATATTATTATCAGCAGCTAGCCCTCCTAGAGATTCTATTCTACCTCTATTTAAACTGCCCCTCCCTCCTAATTACTTTTTTATCAATTTACCTTATTATATTTATATTAAATATAAGAGATTCTTACTGGATGCTAACTTTATTAGAATTTATAATCCTTCTAAATATACTATAAACTACTTTAAATACTGTGGATAGTATACTAAATAAGTTTATAATCTCTCTATTTTCACCCTAATTAACTATATACTGATAATTACCTACTAAATAGCAATCTACCTTAAGCTGAATTATTTAAGCTTTTACTTATACTACTTTTAGTATACTACTATTTAATCTAATATAAAGTTTATTAGAAGTATTAACTTTATTATTTATATCTATAGAGAAGTAATCTATTAAGATAGCTAGCTTACTTTAAGGTGGTTATGAGAATTTTATTTAACCTTCTTAACTTTTTCAACCTTATACCTCACAGTAATATATAGTATTAGATTCCTAATGATATATTTATTTATAACTAAACTTTCTCTTATTACTACCTATTACAGACTGCTTTAGTTAGCTTCAGATATTATTAACTTTAGCTTCTTATTAAGATTATCTACCTCTTTATTTTTACTTTTCCTGATTTATTTATTCTACTCTAGATACTACTTAGTAACTATATTAGCTTTTATTATCTTCCCTTTACAGAATTATATTAACTATATTATCTTTTTATATATTAATATATTTTTAATATAACTAGAATTCTGAGGATACTTCTGAAGAAGCTATAGTAAGATATAAGATTACTGATGTTTTATATTATCATTATATTAAGGTTTACTAGAGTAAGATTAATTATTTTCTAATTTTAACTCTCTAGGAGATTATATTATAGTAACTTATTAGTAACCTGTAGTAGCTTCTCAGCCAGAATTTAAAATCTAGTAGTTATAGTAACTTTTATATATCTTAGTGGTTTTTTTGCAATATCTATATTCTTAATTATACAGACTACCGTCAGATTTAACTTAGCGTTAACTAATATTACTATTATAGAGATAATATTACTAGATATAACTTAACTACTAAATATAAGTAATATTTTAATAGTAATTATAATATACTTTAAAGTAATTATTTCGCTAAGGATAATAATAATAAATACTATGAATTTACTGCCTGTATAGTATATCTCACTTATATATATTACGAAAGCTATAATAGAGAGCTACTAGAGCTAGATAATTCCTCTAATTCCGCTTCCCTATTTTTACTTATGTTTTCTACTTTATCTGTATCTCCTGAATCTTTACCTAAGCTTATTTGTTTCAGGCTGGCTGTTTAGGGATCTCCTACTTCTAGACTACTTGTATATCCTCTTTGCCGTAATCTTGATATAGCTAGCCTTCTTTTTACAGGCAACCTTAATATATAGACTCTTTATAATATAGATATTAAGCTTATATAGTTATTTTATAATATCCTTAATAGGGATATTATAGATAGCTACCTTCAGTGTGGAGAGAAGTAGTTTAATTTACAGCTAAGTAATAAGGATATTTACTAGAGTTACTAAAATTAAGATAGTATATATAAATAATATTATTTAATTTACTTCTACTTTAAGAAAAAAAAAGCTTAATTTTAATAATATTCCTAACTTTCTTTCTAAATTTATATATATTGAAAAGATACTTATTACTAGGGTTTATATAGCTATGAATTTCTACTAAACTTATCATATACAGTATAGCTATAAAAGTTATATTATTAGCTTCCTTAAAGATATTAGTAAGGTATATAATTAGCTATTTCTCCTTTCCCACAATATTAAAATAGTCTTACTATAACCTCCTAATATAGATTAGAATCTTTATCTTAATTCCTAGTTTACAAGAGAGTTTTATATTTATAAAAACTATATTAGTTACTAGCTGTATTTTCTGAAGGATAATTAGTTAGGCTATACTAATATACTTATTAACTGAGACTATATTAACCAGCTGCTGGATGATAGCTTTATTATTTACGAAATATTAATTAAAATTACTAATAATATTAATAACCTTCAGCTAGATCCTAAGGATAAATATCTTAATAATATTAATATTACTACTGTTTCTAACTTTATAGTAAGATATAATATTCTTTAAGATCTTCAGGCTAAGTTATAATAATAGTAATAGCTTAGTAATAAGTAACCTCCTGCTAGTTATTACTATATTAATATATCTCCCTACTAGAGTATATCTCTTTCTAACCTTACCTATTCTGAATTCCTCCTGTTACTTACTTTTTTAACTTTATATTCTTACGGTAGAAGTGAGTTTATTTAACTATATTAGCAGTTTATTAACTTTTCTCACTATATTTAGTATACACTTAAGTGGCGTAATAGTTATTTTACTAGATCTCCCCAGTTTCAGTTTATCATCTTTAATATCTTAATACAAACTAAAGTTAATAAATAGAGTAACTTCTATATTAAGTAAATAGGCTAGAATAATATCACTATTAATAACTTAAAAGCTGCATTTAAGTTTAATATCCCCAAAGCTACTTATCTTCTTAACATTATTATCCACAATATAGATATTATTAGAGGTATCTATTTATACTGAGGATCTAAGTGATACTAACTTAAGGCTATTATCTATACTCTTAAGTACTTAAGTATCTTTATCACTTTCAATAAAGCAGATTACTATTAACACTCTCTCTATAAATATATACCTAACTTTAATAAGTAAAATAATATAACTAAGACTTACTATATATAGATCTTAAGAATAAATATCTATAAGAATCTTTATATTATATTATAACCCGTTAGAACTACAGGTTCAGGGAACGCTCTGTAGGGTATCCAGGCAGCTACAGAACCTTTATATAAAAAATAACATAGGGACACAGGGAACTCTACTTAGTATAGAAGAACTATAGTATAAGTTACATAATAATAAGAAGGATTAACTAGTAATAAGCAGTCTATACACTAAGACTGATATACTAAGGATAGTCCACACTAGAGACTAACTTTAGAATATTAATCTCTAAAAATTAGGATTTATATATAGAATAAACTTAAATCTACTTAAAGTCGAACTTTTATAGCTTTTTAGTAATTAACTTTATAATTATCTTTAGATATTCCTAACTTTATTTTTTAATCTTCTTATTAGACTTATATCTAATTACTATAAGCTCTAAAAACCTAATCTTATCAGTATTATAATAATATCATTATCTATATATTATAATCTTAACTTACTACTAACAGACTTACCTCTACTATACTTAAAGTTAGCTATAATATTTTCATTATTTCTATTTAGTAAGTTAATTGTATAAAACTTACTTAATAGTATTTAGGAAAGAATATTATTATATCTTCTAAATACTAAACTTTTTCTATCTCTTCTAGTTCTTAGAGAATATCCCCTAAAAGTAAATAACTTATTAAGTTTCTAGACTAGAAAATAAAAGATATTAAACTCTCTAGTAATAAAGAGGATAATATTACTAAATTTATATAATAGTTTTAAAAGACTAATAGAGATATAGTTAAGATGCAGGAGATTATTAATAATAACGCTATAGAAGTTACTTAACTTTAGTAGAATCTCTATAATCATCTAGATTAATAGTAACTACTTACTTTTCAGTAGGAAGTTAATATTCTTTATATTACTACTAATATTATCCAGACTTTAGTTAAATCATATACGAAACTTTAATTCAACTTACTTTAAACTTTTAATAGAATCTCTAGATATTTTAAAAGATTTCTTACTTAAGTTAAAACTTAATATTAGTTTTATAATCTCAATTTTAAGGATAAAGCTAAATAAATTATTTATACTACTTTATTCCTTAAGGGAAGAGTTCTTATATAGTTTAAATTCTATCTTACTAATTTCTTTACTTATAAATAAAATAATCTTAAGTTCGAGACTTAGACTATCTTTACAGACTATTATAGTTTCGAAAGTACTCTAATCTTACTATTCTAAGAACTAGATAAGTAATAATAATATAAATAAGACCTTATAGCTTTCAAATAGAAGGGCGTAACTATATACTATATAGCGAAATTTAGATATATCTATACTAAACTTAACTATACTAGTAATATTAAGATCTTTATATTCTACTAAAGACTTAAAGAAGATATTAAAAATAAATTTTTAAATAAGATAAACCTAGTAACTTTATTATATACATAGAATTTACTATTAAGATTAATAATTAACTTTTTAAGTATTATTATAAGAAAGATAAATAGTAATAATCTTAATAACCTAATAGTAGATATAAATATTAAGAACTATTATATAACTACTAGAACTAATATAATAATCAGGAAACTAGATATTAATTTACCTTATAAGTAAGTATATCTTACAGCTACTATAGTAGACCTATAGATTTCACTATTAGAACTACTACTAAAAATAATAAATAACGAGATTTTAAATACTATAAATATAATAAACTAGAATATAAAGGTAAAGATTACTACTTACTTAAATATTAGTAATAACAATAATAATTTTAGTAAGTATCTAAATAAACCTAATAAATTAATATTATTAAGAAGGAAATACTTTATACCTCTCTAATCTAGATAGTTTATTTTAATAATACTTATATTATATACTAAGAATCTAAAGATAATATAGAATAATACCTTAAGAACTTTTCTGGATAATTAGGATACTATACTAAGAAGATATTAGTAATAGCTAATATTAAGAAAGAAGAAGATTTTATATTAGTCTTAGAGTAAGATTAGACGTAAGAAAATAGGATAGTAATCTTATAGCTACAGGCAGCTGAGAGAGAACTTTACTACAGAATTAGTTAAACACTTAATAGATAGCTTCTATAGAGAATTTAGTATTAGATTCAGTAGAGAATTAATATTAGAGAAAACCTACTTCTTACTTAAGCTCTTAAATAACTACTTAAAGTAAGTAATAAGATATTAATAAAAGCTCTCACTATAGTTAAATATAATAAACTTAAATATAAAGTTAAGAAATAACTTAATAATCTCTACTAGTAAGGACTTATTAAAATTAGCCTAGGAATTTATATGAATCTAAGTAATCTATTTAAGTTAATTAATAATAACATTAAGCTAGATAATAATACTATTAAAAACTTAAAATTCTCTATTCTATAGTAACTAGGTAGTAATAAAAGTAAGTAACTTAGAATTTAGAGTATTTACCTAACTTAAGATAAGTAATTTATTATATTCTATAGAGTTCTAAGTAACTAGACACTAAACTACCTTAAGATAATTCTCTATAATATAGACTATTAAGTTCTATAAATTAATTACTCAGTTTACTAAACTATCTTTTAAATATATTATATATAAAATAATTATATATTATACTTTAGTAATAAATTTAATAAATAATTCTTCCTATAATAATTTAAGGATAATATAATTCTAAATATATATCTTAATATAAATTTACTATTTTAGGAACTTCAGTATTTTAATAAAAACCACTTTATAATATTCACACTTAGTGAAAGCTACTCTATAGTATATATAAATAATATTATTAGTAAATAGATAGATTATAAATTAGACTATTATATAATCTAGGATATTAATAAAGTAAAAGAATAATCTATTAATATAATAAACTTTAGAAATAAGAAAAAGATACTAAAGATAGACCTACACTATTAATATCAAAATATAGAGAATTAATATTCAGTAAGATACTTTAAGAAGGAAGGATTATAACTTACTATTATAAAAGCAGAATAATGTTATAATAGAGATAATATAAGTAGTTAAAAAACTAAACTTACCTACTAAATATAAATAAAGAAAGATATTTCAGATAAGATCCTTATACTTAGTAATAGAAGAATATAATAATAAATACTTTCACCTTAATATTATAGTAAATAGATATAAGATATAAACCCTAATTAATTCTAATACTTAAGGAAAATTTATATTACTATAAGTAGTAAATGAATAATAGATTCTATAGATAATAAAAGCTAAACTATACTAGCTATATACTATTAAAGGAGAAAGCGTTAAGTATAGTAGAGATATTATTAATTTAGAGACTATATACCTCCCTTTAAACTACTATAACTAAAAGGAAAACTATATTTTTAATATAATAGAGATAGATAATTAAGAGATTATCTTAGGAATCTTATAGTTATAAAAAAATAACCTACAGATAGATTAGAAGACTAACTATCTCTAATAGAAGAATTTAGTTTCTAAAGACTCTCTAGATCATAAGATTCTATATAAATTAAATATAACTCTAAGAGTATAAAGATTTATTATCTACCTTAGAATTAAGAATATAGTAATCTAGATATTAAATATTATAGTAGTAGTAAGAGTTAATAATAAGATAAATTAACTTTAGACTATCCCTAATAAATACCGAATTTATAAATAACTTTTACAGAAGAACTTAAAACCAGACTACTAAAATATATAAACCATAATTATAAGATCCTCTTAAAAGAGAGGAAGAAATCTAGATTCAGTAACATCTACAGACTTAATTAAATCGAAATAGAAGTATTTAATAAGTATATTAATAAACACCTTAACAAACATTATATTAAATATTTAATATCAGTAGCAGAAAGTCTAATTCTATTTATACTTAAGAAAAACAGTAAGTTACAACTTTATATTAATTATTAATAACTTAACAATATAATAACGAAGAATTAATACTTATTACCCTTCATATTAAAACTATAAAACTAATTTTATAGAGCTAATTAGTTTCTAGTTCTTAACCTTAAGGGAGTTTATAACTTTATTTAAATTAAAGAAAGTAAAGAATAGAAGACTACCTTCAGAATAAGAAAAGGATTTTATAAGTATCTTATAATATCTTTTAGACTTACTAATATACTTATAATATTCTAATCTATAATTAACTACCTGCTATATAAATACTTAGATATTTTTTATATAATATATCTTAATAATATCTTTATCTATTTAAGGATATTTAAAGAATATAAAGAATATATTTATAAAGTATTTTAGAAACTTCAGTAAGTTAAACTACTAGTTAAACTAAAGAAAAGTGAATTTTATATATAATAAGTAGAATATTTAGGATTCACTATTATATTAAGTGTAATTAAGATATTAACTAAGAAGATCTATATAGTTAAGAATTAACTTAGGCTGATAAATATTAGGGAAATTTAAGTTTTCTTTGGATTTACTAATTTTTACTTAAGATTCCTTAAGGATTTTATAAAGAAAATAATGTTATTTACTAAATTTATATAAAAAGATACTAAATTTAATTAGTCTAATAGATAAGAAGAAGTATTTTAGGATATTAAGAATTAAATTATCTTAGAACCTATTCTCATAATTCTAGATCCTAATAAACTATTTAAAGTTAAGACTAATATTTCAGACTATATAATAGGAGGATAATTAGGATAATAAGATATAAAAAGAATACTATACTCTTATATCTTCTATTTATATAAATTTAGTAGACTAGAACATAACTACTTAATCTATAATAAGGAACTTATAGTTATTATTAAAATATTCTAAGAATAGAGATTATAACTCTTAGAAACTAAATATAAAGTTTAGGTTTATACTAACTATAAGAATCTTATATATTTTATAATATTTAAGAACCTTAATAAGCGACAGATTAGATAGTTAGAATTTCTTTCAGAATTTAACTTTTATATTATTTACTGTAAAGGAGTAGAAAATAGAAGAACTAATATACTCAGTTGAAAACTAGACTATAACGTCTCAATATTAGAAGAAATATAGATTATTCTAAAAATAGAAATAGATAGAAACTTTATATCTATATAGAAGTTACTTTTAATTACTAGATAAGTTAATATTAATATAACTAGAAGAATAATATATAAGATAATTAGAAATAGTTATAGTATATTAGTATATAGATATTAAGAAGTTACTAAAATATTTCAAAGGATTTAATAATATTATAATAAAAAAGTTATAAGATAAAATATAATTAATATAATTAAGAATTATAAGATTTACCTTAAAAGTAAGTTTAGTTAATATACATTTTATAGTGAATTATAATCTCTATTAGTATCTTAAAAACTCTGGAAATTAATTTCCTTAGACTTTATTATAAAGTTACTAAAGTTATAAAAACTACTCACTAGAGTATATTATAATAATGTTTTTATTATAGTAGAATAACTTACTAAATATACTCACTTTATTCCTTATAAGGAATTAAATATAATAGAAATCTTTATATATATTTTCCTTAGAATTATTATTAGTTAATATAGATTACCTCAGGAAATTATATCTAATAGAGATAAATTCTTTATTTTTAAGTTTTAGAAATTCCTAATTTTGTAATTTAGAGTAAAATATTACCTATTTACTACTTTCTACCTATAAACTAATAGCTAGACTGAATGTATTAACTAGATCCTTAAAATTTATCTTAAATATTATATTAACTACTAATAAAATAACTAGATTACCTTATTACTAATAGCTTAATTTACTTATAATAGTATAGTAGGAGAAAATATTAAAGAATTACTTTTCTATTTTAATTATAAATTTAACCTTACTATATATAAAGAACCTTAATAGGGTGAATAAATAGTAAAAGTAATAATAAATATCTTAAAACTTTATACTCTCTAGGATATGCTTCTAAAAAAACTTAAATTTATTAAGTAATAAATACATAAATATACTAAAATTTTAAGGATTAGAAGATTAATCTTTAAGGAGGGAGATAATATCTATCTTACTGGATAAAATATTAAGATTAAATAACTAAACGATAAATTAGACTTTAAGAAACTTAAACCTTTTAAAATTATTCACAAAATCTTAAAAATTAATTATAAATTATTACTACTAAATACTATAAGATATTATCTAATATTTTAATTTTTACTTCTCAAATGAGTATTCAAAAGATTCTATATAAAAGATTATATTAAGGTTAATTTAGAATAAGAATATAAAATAGAATAAATTATTAACTATATTAATTAATAAGATAATATAGAAATATAATACCTTATTAAATAGAAAGGATATAGTTATATAGAAAATATATAGAAACCAGTATCTAATATTAGATACTTTAAGAAATTTTAAGAATACTAAGAATAATAAACTAATAAACTAACTATAATACTTATAACTTAAGTTAATAAACTAATTTATATTTAATATTTCTAACCTAAATATTAACTAGATAAAAGACCTTAAGGAGATAAAATATTTCTATATCTAAGAATATTATCCTCTAAAAATTAAGATTTTTTAAATACAATACTGAGAATACTAAAATCAAAATTCACTAAATTAGAATTACTTAGTATTATATATTATAACCTATTGGAACTACAGGACTAAGGGGCGCCCCGCAGGACGCCTAGTAGCTGCAGGATCTTTATATATAGGATAATATAGGAATAATAGGGACTCCACTCGGTATAGAAGAACTATAGTATAAGTTATATAACAATAAGATAAGGATTATTTAGAATTAATATAATCCAGAATAACTAAAGGAATATACTAACTAGCTGGGACTTATATATAAGATAAACTTAAGTTTACTTAAGATTAAACTTCTTTAGTTTTTCAGTAATTAATTTTATAATTATCTTTCGATATTTCTAGTTTTATCTCTTAATCCTCTTATTAGATTTATATCTTATTACTATAAACTTTAAAAACCTAGTCTTATTAGTATTATAATAATATTATTACTTATATATTATAGTTTTAATTTACTATTAATAAACTTACCTCTACTAAATTGAAAATTAACTATAATATTTTCATTACTTCTATTTAATAAGTTAACTTTATAAAACTTACTTAATAATATCTAGGAAAGAATATTACTATATCTACTAAATATTAAAGCTTTTCTATTTTTTCTGGTTTTTAGAGATTACCCTTTAAAAGTAAATAATCTATTAAGCTTCTAGACTAGGAAATAAAGAATATTAAACTCTCTAGTAATAAAGAGGATAATATTACTAAATATATATAATAACTCTAAAAAACTAATAGAAATATAACTAAAATATAGAAGATTATTAATAATAATATTACAGAAATTACTTAACTTCAGTAGAATCTCTATAATAATCTAGATTAATAATAACTTCTTACTTTTTAGTAGGAAGTTAATATTCTTTATATTACTACTAATATTATTTAGATTCTAGTTAAATTACGCGAAAAACTTTAACTTAACTTACTTTAGACTTTTAATAGAACTTCTAGATACCTTAAAAGATTCCTCACTTAAGTTAGAACTTATTATTAGTTTTATAATCTCAATTTTAAAGATTAAACTAAATAAATTATTTATACTATTTTATTCCTTAAGGGAAGAGCTTTTATATAGTTTAAACCTTATCTTACTAATTTCCTTATTTATATATAGAATAATCTTAAGTTAGAAACTTAGACTATCTTTATAAGTAATTATAACTTTAAAAACACTTTAATCTTACTATTCTAAGAATTAGATAAGTAATAATAATATAAATAAAACCTAGTAGCTCTTAAGTTAAAAAATATAACTATATATTATATAGCTAAATTTAGATATATTTATACTAAACTTAATTATATTAATAATACTAAGATCTTTATATTCTACTAAAAACTGAAAGAAGATATTAAAAATAAACTTATTAAGTAAGATAGATTGAGTAATTTTATTATATATATAAAACTTACTATTAAGATTAATAACTAACTTTTTAAGTATTACTATAAGAAAGGTGAATAATAATAATTTCAATAACCTAATAGTGAATATAAATACTAAGGATCACTATATAACCACTAGAACTAATATAATAATTAGGAAACTAAATAATAATTTACCCTAAAAATAAGTATATCTGATAGCTACTATAGTGAACCTATAGACATTACTACTAAAGCTGCCACTAAAGATAATAAATAATAAGATTTTAAATACTATAGTTACAATAAACTAGAATATATAGCTAAAGATTACTACTTACTTAAATATTAGTAATAAGAATAATAATTTTAACTAGTATCTAAATAAACCCTATAAGTTAATATCACTAAGAAGGAAATACTTTATACCTCTTTAATCTAGATAGCCTATTTTAATAATATTTATATTATATATTAAGAATCTAAGAAAAATATAGAATAGTATCCTAAGAATCCTTCTAGATAATTAGGATACTATACTAAGAAGATACTAATAATAACTAATATTAAGAAAGAAGAAGACTTTATACTAATCTCAAAATAAAACTAAATATAAGAAAACAAAATAGTAATCTTATAGCTGTAAGTAGCTGAGAGAGAACTTTACTATAAGATTAGTTAAATATCTAATAGATAGTTTCTATAGAGAATCTAGCGTCAGATCTAGTAGAGAATTAATATTAGAGGAAACCTACTTCTTACTTAAGTTTTTATATAACTACTTAAAGTAAGTAATAATATACTAATAAAGATCCTTATTATAGTTAAATATAATAAGCAAGAATATAAGGTTAAGGAATAACTTAATAACTTCTATTAGTAAGAACTTATTAAAACTAGCCTAAGAATCTATATTAACTTAAGTAACCTATTTAAGTTAATTAATAATAATATTCAATTAGATAATAATACTATTAAAAACTTAGGATTCTCTATTTTATAGTAATTAGGTAGTAATAAAAGTAAGTAACTTAGGATTTAGAGTATTTATTTAACTTAAGATAAGTAATTTACTATATTCTATAGAGTTCCAAGTAACTAGATTCTAAACTACCTCAAGATAATTCTCTATAATATAAACTATAAACTTCCATAAATTAATTATTCAGCTTACTAAACTATCTTTTTGGTATATTATATACAAGATAATTATATATTATATCTTAGTAATAAATTCGATAGATAATTCTTCCTATAATAGTTTAAGAATAATCTAATTCTGAATATATATCTTAATATAGATTTACTATTTTGGGAATTTTAGTATTTTAATAAAAACTATTTTATAATATTTATATCTAGTAAAGATTACCCTATAATATATAGAAATTATATTATTAGTAAATAAATAGACTGTAAATTAGATTACTATATAATCTACTATATTAATAAAGTAAGAGAATAATATTATTAATATAATGAACTTTACGAATAAGAAAAAGATACTAAAGATAGATTTATATTACTAATACTAAAATATAGAGAATTAATATTCAGTAAGATATTTTAAGGAGGAAGGATTATAGTTTACTATTATAAAGATAGAATAATATTAGAATAGATATATTATAAGTAGTTAAAAACTAGACTTACCTACTAAATAAAGATAAAGAAAAATATTTCAGATAAGATCCTCATACTTAATAATAGTAGAATATAATAATAAATGTCTTTATCTTAATATTATAATAAATAGATATAATATATAAACTCTAATTAATTATAATACTCAAGGAAACTTTATATTACTATAAGTAATAAAAGAATAATAAATTCTAAAGATGATAAAAGCTAATCTATATTAACTATATACTATTAAAAGAGAAAATATTAAGTATAGTGGAGATATTATTAATTTAGAGATTATATACTTCCCTTTAAACTATTATAGCTAGAAAGACGATTATATTTTTAATATAATAGAGATAGGTAATTAAGAGATTATCTTAAGAATCTTATAGTTACGAAAGAATAACCTATGGATAGATTAGAAGACTAACTATCACTAATAGAAAAATTTAGTTTCTAAGGATTTTCTGGATAATAAAATTCTATAAAAATTAGATATAACTTTAAGAATATAAAGATTTATTACCTACCTTAAGATTAAGGATATAGCAGCTTAGATATTAAATATTAAGGAAGTAGTAAAAGTTAATAATAATATAGATTAACTTTAAACTATCCCTAATAAATACTGGATTTATAAATAATTTTTCAAAGAAAAACTTAAAACTAAACTACTAGAGTATATAAGCTATAGTTATCAGATCTTTTAAAAAGAGAAGAAAGAGTCTAGATTTAGTAAAATCTATAGATTTAATTAAATAGAAATAGAAGTATTTAATAAGTATATTAATAAATACCTTAAGAAAAGTTATATTAAATATTTAATATTATTAGTAGGAAGCTTAATCCTATTTATACCTAAGAGAAACAGTAAGTTACAACTTTATATTAATTATTAATAACTTAAAGATATAATAATCAAAAACTAATACTTATTATTCTTTATATTAAAACTATAAGACTAACTTTATAGAGCTAATTAGTTTACAGCTTTTAACTTTAAGGAAGCGTATAATTTTATCTGAATTAAAGAAGGTAAAAAATAGAAAACTACTTTTAGAATAAGAAAAAAACTTTATAAGTACCTTATAACATCTTTCAGACTTACTAATATACCTATAATATTATAATTTATAATTAACTATATACTATATAAATATTTAGATATCTTTTATATAATATATCTTAATAATATCCTTATCTACTTAAGAATTTTTAACAAATATAAGGAATATATTTATAAAATATTTTAGAAATTTCAGTAAGCTAAACTACTAGTTAAACTAGAGAAAAATGAATTTTATATATAATAAGTAGAATATTTAGAATTTATTATTATATTAAATATAATTAAGATATTAACTAAGAAGATCCAGATAGTTAAGAACTAGCTTAGACTAATAAATATTAGGAAAATCTAAAGTTTCCTCGGATTTACTAATTTTTACTAATGATTCCTTAAGGATTATATAAAGAATATAATTCTACTTACTAAATTTATATATAAAGATATTAAATTTAATTAGACTAATAGATAAGAAACAATATTTTAGGATATTAAGAATTAGGTTATCTTAGAATCTATTCTTACAATCCTAAATCCTAATAAACTATTTAAAATTAAGATTAATATTTCAGATTATATAATAGAATAATAATTAGAATAATAAGATATAAAAAGAATATTATATTTTTATATCTTCTATGTATATAAACTTAGTAAACTAAAACTTTACTAGTAGATCTATAATAAAGAATTTATAGTTATTATTAAAATATTTTAAGAATAGAGATTAGAACTTTTAGAAACTAAATATAAAATTTAGATTTATATTAACTATAAGAATTTTATATATTTTATAATATCTAAGAATTTTAATAAGTAATAAATTAGATAGTTAGAATTTCTTTCAGAATTTAATTTTTATATTATCTATTATAAAGGAATAGAAAATAGAAGAGCTGACGCACTCAGTTAAAAACTAAACTATAATATCCTAATATTAGAAGAAATATAAATTATTCTAGAAATAGATATAGATAGAAACTTTATATCTATATAGAAGCTACTTATAATTACTAGATAGGTTAATATTAGTATAACTAAAAGAATAATATATAGTATATTTAGAAATATTTATAATATATTAGTATAAAGATATTAAGAAGTTACTAAAATATTTAAAAAGATTTAATAATATTATAATAAAGGGATTATAAGATAAGATATAATGAATATAATTAAGAATTATAAGATTTACCTTAAAAGTAAGTTTAGTTAATATAAACTTTATAGTAAATTATAGTCTCTATTAATATCTTAAAAGTTCTGGAAATTAATTTCTTTAGACTTTATTATTAAGCTACTAAAACTATAAAAACAACTTACTAAAATATATTATAATAGTATTTATATTATAGTGGAATAACTTACTAAATATACTTTCGTCATTCTCTATAAGGAATTAAATATAGTAGGGGATTTTATATATATCTTCCTTAGAATTATTATTAGCTAATATAGATTATTTCAGGAGATTATATCTAATAGAGATAAACTCTTTATATCTAAATTTTGGAAATTCCTAATATTATAATTTAGAGTGAAATATTACCTATCTACTACTTTCTATCTATAAACTAATAACTAGACTAACTATATTAACTAGATCCTTAAAATCTACCTTAGATATTATATTAACTATTAATAAGAGAATTAAATTACCTTATTACTAATAATCTAATTTATTTATAATGATATAGTAAGAGAAAATATAAAACAATTACTTTTCTATCTTAATTACGGATTTAATCTTACTATATATAGAGAATCTTAATAGGGAGAATAAATAGTAGAAATAATAATAAATATCTTAAATTTTTATACTCTCTAGGATAAACTTCTAAAAGAACTTAAATTTATTAGGTAATAAATATATAAGTATATTAATATTTTAAGGATTAGAAGATTAATGTTTCAGGAGGGAGATAGTACTTACCTTACTAGATAAAATATTAAGACTAAATAACGAAATAATAAATTAGACTTTAAGAAACTTAGATTATTAAAAATTATTTATAAAATTTTAAATATTAATTATAAACTATTATTACTAGATACTAAAAGATATTATCTAGTTTTTTATATTTTACTTCTTTAATTAATACTAAAAAGATTCTATATTAAAGATTATATTAAAATTAATTCAGAATACGAATATAAAGTAGAATAAATTATTAATTATATTAATTAATAAGATAATATAGAAATATAATATCTTATTAAATAGAAAGGATATAATTATATAGAAAATATATAGGAATTAGTATCTAGTGTTAGATATTTTAAAAAGCTTTAAGAATACTGAGAATAATAAGTATATAAATAAACTATAATATTTATAATCCAGATTAATAAACTAATTTATATTTAATACTTTTAACTTAAGTATTAACTAGATAAAAGACCTTAAGGGGATAAAATATTTCTATATCTAGTAGTATTATATCCTGAAGAATAAGAAATTCTAAACTAGCTATTAATATCTCTAGAAATATTACTTATAATAAGAGATAATAGATTAAAGTTTATCTTAAGTAGAGACTAGTTAGCTTTATTAGATATCCCCTATATAGATAAATTCTGAAGTATATATAACTTCTATATTTCTAAAGATAACTCTTCTACTTCTTACTTATCTACTAACTATATTCCCTATAAATTAAATTAGAATTATACACTTTTAGAAACTTTTTTTACTTTTAAAGATAAGTTAAATAACTTAGAATAATTACTAACTATATCTATCAGATCTTAAAAGCCTCCTTAGTGTCTTATTCTTCTTATTTTACTTTTCTTTACTTCTTAAAGTAATAATTTACTAAGAAGATAAAGTTAATAATATATATATAGAAAAAAGAACTATTTAGCACTTATAAGTATTAGTTACATTACTATTATTATAATCTATTACACTCTATATAATATATTTACTATACTATTTTAAATTAATAAGATCTATTTTATATATTGAAATAGGGTGAGACTCTGGATAGACCTCTATTGAAATGGGGTAGAACAATAATAACAAAAATAAATAAAAGAACCCTATAAAAGAGTGGCTGTAATAGCTATACGGCCGTGGCTGTATAGCTGTACTAAAAGGGGTGAAAACGAAGGGAAAAACTGGCTTGTTTTACTGCTGTAACTGGCTTGCTACGCTACGGTTAAATATGTAGCTACGTAGGGCTGTAGCCCTACGTACGGCTAGTGGCTACGTAGCCTCTCTGCATGGCCCAGTTAGCCTTATAGCCACCTATAGCCTCATGGCCCCCAGGCTTATTATAATCCTCTCTATTTTTGAAAGCCTGCGCCCCTATACGTTTAAAAATCCAGATAAAAATAAAAACCTAACTAACTCTATAGGGTAAAAAAAAAAGTCGAAAAACGGATTTGAACTATAGCCTTCAGTTATATATATATATATATGTAACTTTTTAGCTATACTATTTATCGTTTATACTAGTAAACCACTTTCGTATATATAAGTATTACCTTCCCTAGCTGGAGGTCTATCAAAATTGCTATGTGTGGTATATATCACTCCTGGGGGTTTTCTTCCTCCCCACAGTGGTCTTTTCTTTTAAAATCTAGGTATTTTTAATGTGGTCTTATATGTGTAATAATCGATAAATTGTTGTAACTGTAGAGCTGTATTTAGTTAGGTTTTATTCTTCTTTTTTTTGAGACCTCGAGGGCCTTAGGGTAGCATACGTGTGGCTGTAATGTAGCTATAGCTATATGCGTTGCTGTAGGTCTTGTGAATCGATTGATATAGCTGTAGCTGTTGTGTTTGTGATTTTTGGGGGTTTATTTGAGGGATCCGTAAGATCCGTAGTATCTATAGTATCTGTGACATCCGTGGGATCTGTAGCTTTTATGGCTTATGTAGCTGTGGTATATGTAGCTAGCTTTCTTATTACTTTTGTTAATTTTCGACGTTTTTGCTGTATGTATAGCTGTAGCTATAGCCTACGGAAGCTGTAGTATCTGTATAGTTATAGCTTCTGTATAATCTATAGTATCTGTAGGATCTATAGTATTTATAAGGCTGTAGTAATTAAATAAATAGTTATATTTAAATGTAGTTAATAGTATTAGTCTGTAAATAGGTTCGTTAGTCTATTAGTTTAGTAGTAAGTTTGTTTGAATAGTATAGAAATATTTACCTATTATAATCTAAAAGGAAGTAATAGGTATAAATCCTGGATGGAATCTCTATTGAAATAGGGTGAGATTCTAGATAGACCTCTATTGAAATGGGGTGAGACTCTAGATAGAATCTCTATTAAAATAGGGTGGAATAATAATAATAAAAATAAATACAAAAACTTTATAAAAAAGTAGCTATAATAGCTATATAGCTGTAGCTATATAGTTATACTAAAAAGGGGTAAGGAATAAAGGTAAAAACTAGCTTATTTTATTATTATAATTAGTTTACTATACTATAGTTAAATATATAGCTATATAAAGCTATAGTTTTATATATAGTTAGTAGCTATATAGTTTCTCTATATAGTCTAGTTAGCTTTATAGCTACTTATAGTTTTCTAGCCTCTAGGCTTATTATAATCCTCCCTATTTTTGAAAGTTTATATCTCTATATATTTAAAAATCTAGATAAAAATAAAAATCTAATTAATTCTATAGGGTAAAAAAAAGTTAAAAAATAGATTTAAATTATAGCTTTCAGTTATATATATATATATATATATAACTTCTTAGCTATACTGTTTATTATTTATACTAGTAAACTACTTTTATATATTATTATAGGCTATGTCTGGATGTCTAGTTAGGGCTGTGCCTAAGTATCTGAAGCTAACCCCCTCGTCCGGGTGGGGCTCCAGTGGGCTCTATATAGTATTATATATGCAGACTTTTCCACGCACTTATGAAGGCTTCTCTTTTACTTCTTAGTTCTAAATAAATAGTATTTTACGCTACCTTCCGGTTGAATAAGTTTAGGTTTAGCTTTTTATATATTTAGAATTCAGTTTTATTTACTATATAGATAATGCTGGGTAGAGTGTAGTTTCCTACTGGTTAAGTATATGATCTAGTTAAGTGTAGCTTCTAGGATATAATACTGTATAATAGGTAACTAATATGAAGAATAATAGAGGGTATTGGAGCCTCCCAGGATATTCCTATAGGTAGTAACCTTGTGAGTAAACTACTTTAGTAGTAATTATAATATACCTTAAGTTCTCTCTATTAGAGGATTGATAAGTTTTTATATGAGTTAGTAAAATGAGATGCTATAGTAGGTAGTAACCTCTAGGTAGTTACTATAATAGATACTTCTGGCTTATATTAGGGTGCTTTGGTAACCTCTGGAATGATGTTTATTGGGATGATAGCCTTTAAGGTTAATAATATTACTATATCCTTACTGGTAGCTAACTATTAGAGGAAGTTTCTTTCCTTACTTCTAAAGTTTTTAGGTAAGTAGAAGGAATATTAAGTGTAAGCTTAATAGATAAAAGTTAAGCTTAAGATTAATTACTATTTTTTTAATAGTAATTAAGAATATTAGTATCTAATTTACTTCTATTTAGATTTTAGTTTTCAGTAGGTAGTTGAAATTTTTTATATAGTGGGAGAGCTGGAGAATTCCTATAATTTAAATAATTTTATAGGTTACTTAGATAAAACTTATCTAGACTCTAATAGTTAGCTTCATACTATTACTTAGCTATAAAGCTTTAGATAGAAGGAAAATAAATACCTAATTACTTTTCTACTTTAATTTAAAAAGATTCTGGCTGACATTAGAGAGTATATATAGTTAAATATAGTCTAGATCTCTCTACTGAAAGTTATTTTACTCTCCTGCTTTAAGAAGCTACTTATTATAGTTAACTTTCCTATAGAGTATAGACTTTAGTTATCTAAGGTTCAAAATATAGCTTAGAAGCTTAAATATATAAAGAGGTTATTAGTATATTACTAGCTGCCCCACTAGAGATCTGCTACCTATAATATAGAGAGTGACGTTATAATAATTAGGATAGTTAAGGAGTAATAATAACGTTAAAGCTTTAGTAGCTCCTCCTCTACCTCTAAGGAATACTCTAAGGACTATTAGGATACCTACTAATATTTTAAATATAGTAAGAAAAGCTATATCTGCAGGAACTATAGAGCTTAAAAGTATAAAAAAATTAATATAAAAGTTACAAAAACTATAGCTACTCTAGATTATACTGGAGATAACTAGGGGGATAATATTACCCCACTTAGTAACAGTAAGAATTCAGGAAAAAAGTAACTCTAGAGTGAAGTTAGACTCTAAAGCTAACTAAAATAGAAATAATAAGATAGTGGAAATAATAAGAAAAGAAACAGGTAAGTAACTAATAGTTAGTTATTATTTAGACTAAAATTAATAGAGGTTACTCTATTAATATACTTATTAATATAGACTATAATATTTATATTATTATTAATATTTCTCTTATGAAGAAACTTTATTTCCTACTAATTTATAAGTTAAAGAGATAAATAAAGAAATATACTACTAAGTTATTACTTAGTGACACTTAAGGAGTAACTATCCTAATTTTAGAACTTAGTAGCTATATATAAAAGATTTATATTTATATTATAGAGAGCTTATAACTACTCTTATATCTTAAGTAGCTATAGATAGAAGATAATTATATTATTTATAACACTAAAACTTAATAGATAATATATAGGAAAAGTAGTATAATAGTATACTTAGAATATTAAAATAAGTTAGTATAGCTTAAGGAGATCTAGTTAGCTTAACTGCTTAATACTAATTTATTTATATTTATCTGTTAGTATACTATATAGTATACTAGTGAGGCACTAAGCTCCTACTAGGTTATATCTATCAGTCTGGCAGATATTAAGAAAATGTTAGCTTTAAAGGTAGAGGTGAACTTAAGGGATTATATCCTTATAAATATCTTAAAGAAATTCCTAGATTTTTTCTATCTAGATTTAGTATACTAGCTACCTTCCAGCTAACCAGAAATAAACTACTATATTTGATTAATTTTTAATAATAAGGGATAGAAACTAGATCTCCTATAGGGACGTCTCTATAATATATTATAAGAGGAACTTCTGGTGCTTAAGAAGACCCTAGAGGATTAACTTAATAAGGGATTTATTAAAATAAGTAGCTTCACCACTAGTGTTCCAGTCTTCTTTATAAGAAAGCTAGGTAGAGGAATATATTTCTATATAGATTATAAAGTTTTTAATATAATTATAAAGAAGGATTATTACTTCCTCTTTCTTATATTAGAGACTCTCTAGAGGGTTACTACTACTTAGTAGTATACTAAACTTAATATTATTACTATATTTTATAAGATTAAAATTAATAAAGTAGATTGGGAGAAAATAGCCTTTTAGATATATTATAGCTTCTTTAAATAGATAATATAGTCCTTTAGACTTACTAATACTTCTATTATATTTTAATAGTATATTAATAGCTACTTATAATAATTTCTAGATAATTTTACTATAGTATATATTAATAATTTTCTTATTTATACTAGTAGCTTACGAAAGAAGTATAAGGAGAAAGTTTACTAGATATTTAGCTACCTTACTAATATAGACTTTAAGTTAGATCCTAAGAAGTATAAGTTCTTAGTTACTATAGTTAAGTATATTAGGTATATTATAATAGTTAGAATAATTTTTTCTTATAATTCTGAAAAATTAGAAACTATTATTAACTAGCTTCCCTCTAATTTACTAAAGAATATTTATAGTTTCCTTAAGTTTATAAATTACTATAAGGTTTTTATATTTCAGTATAGTGTTATTATAAAGCTTTTAAACTACCTAACTTAAAAGTTAGTTCCCTTCAACTGGGGACTGAAGTAGTAAGAAGCTTTCCTCACACTAAAATAACTCTTCACTATAGAACCAGTCCTGTAAATATTTAACCCTAATACTCTAATAATAGTAGAAATAGACTATTTAGAGTATACTCTAGGAGGTATATTAACCTAAGCTGATAAGGTTAGAGTGAAATACCTAGTAGCTTTCTATTCCTAATATCTAATTCTTATAGAGTTTAATTACCTAATCCATAATAAGGAACTCCTTATAGTGCTAGAATATTTATAGGCGTAGAGGGTGGAGCTATAAAGCACTAGGAAGTTTAAAATCCTTACTGACTATAAGGGCCTTAAGTATTTTATAAAGAAATAATAGCTTACAGAGAGGTAAAACTAGTAAGTAGAGAAGTTATCTTAATATAATTTTTACTTTAAATACTAGCTGGATACCTAAGTAGTAGCTTCTAATACTCTCTCCTAGAGAGAATAAGATACTCCTAAAGGGTGGAATAATAAGAGGTAATAGGGATAAGTAATATAGATTATCCTAGATACTACTATCCCTACAAAGTCCCAGGTAGGGCATATAGGTATTACTAATACTTAGGTTTTTAAAGGAAGACTAAATTTATAAAAAATATAAAACTATACTACTGAGAGAGACTCCTTATACTAATAAATCTTTATAATAGTTTAGTAGGGAGAGTATAACTTCCTTCCTAATCTCTATATTAAAATCTAGATTATTAAGTATACTATTAATATATTAGGATAGTTTACTTTTAGAGAGAGACTTTAGATACTAAATAGTAAAGAGAGTAATAACCTCCTTAATAAACTTAGAACTAAGTTAGTATAGAAGTTATATAACTTCTCCCCTACAGACTACCTAGAGTATAATAGTATACTAAAAATTATAAGCTAATAGTTTTATTAATTTAAATAGTTATAGAATATCTACTAATTTATATATAACTATAATATATATAGAGGTATTTATATCTAGAGGTAAATTAAGAAGGAATTCCTAAAATTCTTACTAATATCTAATTAGTTATATTCTAACTTATTAATAAACTTTATTACTAACTTACCCCCCATAAAAGGATAAAGTAGTTATTACTTCTAGGTTATTATTAATTAACTAGGTAAAATCTCTATATTAGAGGAGATAAATATAATAGAGGTAGAGATATATACTTAGTAGTTCTTTAATTACTATTATAGGTTTTATAGAATATTATATTCTATTGTGAGTGATAGAGAGTCTAACTGGGTGAGTTACTTCTAGAAGGAGTTCTATAAGTTAATAAGTATTATATATCTATTAAATACTAATTACTACTTACAGACTGATAGGATTATAGAATAGTATAACTAGGAGATCTACGTAGTTTTAAGGATATTTACTTACTAATTTTAGGATAACTAAAGTAATTTACTATTTATTATATAGTTAGTTTTCTGTAATTAGTAATATAGTATAATAGGAATTATATCTTTCTTTATAGATTATAGGTATTATATTAACTTTATTCTAATTACTAAGGAGCGTGTAGAATTATTTAATAGTAGTGAGGCTATAGTTTACTAGCTGGTTAAGAGAATATAGTTAGTAATAATATATATCTATATAGAGATAGTTGCTACCTAGTAGAGGTTAGAAGCTTAGGTGAATAAAACTTAATCTCCTATAGATTAATATTAAGTTAGTAATAAAATATAGTTAAATATATCTAACTATAAGTTACTAAAGTTAAGCTGAAAGTTAGCCTAACTGTATTATAAGTATATAGTAGTGAAGGTTTTCTTACTGTATATTATAGAGCTAGATACTCTAGGGTCTATTTATTTATAGTTCTATATAAATTTACTCTGGAAAGCTATTATTAATCTGCTACTTAAGTAGGTTATAGTTAATAGCTAGCTACTACTGCTAGTGAATAATAATGGGGAGGTTAAATAGCTAGTTAAAAATATTTTTACTGTGAGGATATATTGGGTGGGGAGAGGGTACTAATAAGAGGTTCTTATTAAATAGGAAGGATATATAAATTCTATATAGGAGCCTATTAATATTATTATAGATATAGTAGCTCTAGAGTAGTATAAAGTGATATATAGACTGATTATAGATAATAATAGAGATCCAGCCTACAGCCTCTAGCTGGGTGGCAGCTGGAGAGGAGGGAGGTAATATTATAGGCTATATCTAGATATCCAGCTAGGGTTATACCCAGGCATCTAAAGCTAACCTCCTCGCCCGAGTGGAGCCCCAGTAGGCTCTATATAGTATTATATATACAGACTTTTCTATACACCCATGAAGGCTTCTCTTTTACTTCTTAGTTCTAAATAAATAGTATTTTGCGTCACCTTCCGGTTAAATAAGCTTAGGTCTAGCTTTTTATATATATATAAATATTATCTCTTCTAGCTGGAGGTTTATTAAAATTACTATATGTAGTATATATTACCTCTGGGGGTATTTTTCCTCTCTAGAGTGGTTTTTCTTTTTAAAATTTAGGTATTTTTTGATGTGGTTTTATATATGTAATAATTGATAAATTATTGTAACTATAGAGCTTTATTTGGTTGGGTTTCGTTCTTTTTTTTTGTGAGGCCTTGAGGGCTCTAGGGTGGTATATGTATAGCTGTAATGTAGCTATAGCTTACGTAGCTATAGCTATATGCAGCTATAGCTATATGTAGCTGTAGGTCTTGCGAATTGATGAATATAGTTGTAGCTGTCGTTTTTGTGATTTTCGGGGGTTTATTCGAGGGATCCGTAAGATCTGTAGTATCTGTAGTATCTATAGGATCTGTAGCTTTTATAGTTTATGTAGCTATAGTATATATAGCTAGTCTTTTTGTTGCTTTTGTTAATTTTCGACGCTTTTGCTGTATATATAGCTGTAGCTGTAGCCTACAGAAGCTGTAGTATCTGTATAGCTAGAGCCTCTATATAATCTATAGTATCTGTGGGATCTATAGTATCTATAGGGCTATAGTAATTAAATAAATAGTCGTATTAAAATTTAGTTGATAGTGTTAGTCTGTGAATAGGTTAATTAGTCTATTAGCCTAGTAGTAGGTTTATTTAAATAGTATAGAAGTATTTACCTATTATAACTTAAAAGGAAGTAATAAGTATAAATTCTGGATAGAGACTCTATTGAAATAGGGTGAGACTCTAGATAGATCTCTATTGAAATAGAGTGGAATAATAATAACAAAAATAAATAAAAGAACCTTATAAAAAAGTAGCTGTAACAGCTATACGGCTGTGGCTATATAGCTATACTAAAAGGGGTGAAAACGAAGGAAAAAACTGGCTTGTTTTACTGCTGTAACTAGCTTACTACGCTACGGTTAAATACGTAGCTACGTAAGGCTGTAGCCTTACGTACGGCTAGTGGCCACGTAGCCTCTCTGTATGGCCCAGTTAGCCTCATGGCTACCTATAGCCTCATGGCCCCCAGGCCTATCATAATATATAATTATATTAGAAATAAGGAGAATATAATATTATATTATAACTTTAGTAATTAATAAGAATATAAGGATATAGTTCCTTATAGTCTGTATAGAGAGTTAGGATAGTTAGAATTATATGACTTATAGAGCCTGAGGTTACTATAGGATAAAAGCTTTCTTATAGCTACTATTAGTTAGCCTACTAAGTTAAAATCTTATAACTTATAGAGACCTACCTTTTGCTGCTTTCTCTTCTCTTATTTAGGCTTTTAGCTACACTCTTACAATTTTTCAACTTCTACCTCTTTGAGGAGGTAAGACTGGAGTTTCAGTAATAGCTCCACGATAAATAGTTACTAACCACTTAGTATCGATATCTATATTAAGAATATCTATAGCCTCTGAAAATTTAGCCTCCGAAAATACAGCCTCTGAAAATATACTCTCTGAAAATACATCTACTAGCGAGCGTATAGTAACCTCTATACTAACTATATTAATATAAGTAGCTGAAGTAAGTAATCTAGCTACTAGTAATATAAGTAATATAGCTATCAGTATAGTAATAGTAACTATTATAGTATTTATATACCTCCTTAAATAATAGTTTCTATTTATAGACGTTATAGCTAAATATCTTTCTAGTAATATACTATTAGTAAGCTTAATATTATTAATAGCCTCCCTAGTAGCTTATAAATATTAGGACTACTTAAGACCTCCTAGTTATTTCTGTAGTTTCTTTTATGAGAATATTATTCTATATAAAATTAAGGATTAGCTAATAGTAATTTAAGATAGTTATACTTGATAGCTAGGGATCTTAGAGGTATAGAAGATTCAGTAGGCTATAATAAAGTTATTATATAACCTCTAGATATTATAGTGTAACTACTAATATATCTTATTAGACTTTTTGTAGGCTGATTTTATAGTGTTTACTTACTACTTATTAACTAATTCTACCTTATAAAAGTTATATCTCTATAGTATACTTTATATATTATAATATAAGGATTAATTATTACTGAAGCTTTATACTGAATAGTTAGTAATTTATAGGTCTCTAGGGATTATTAAAATAGAGATATCTAGGTTTTATATATTTACCTTCTTCTATTACCTTAAGGTTAGGATATAGAGGTACTTATAATACTAAAAGTTTGATAACTAGTAACTAAAGGCTGTAGCTTTAGTAGCTAAGTATCTCTGGGAGATATTATAGCCTCACGAAGCCTCTAGTAGTATTAATAAGAAGGCTACTACTAAGAGGGTAACTACTACTACTGAGAGGGCTGATAGCCATAATGTCGCTGAAGGCTTAATACTAAAGAGGCTTCACCTTAAAAGCTAGCTTATATCTATATTTATATATGATATATATAGTAAGTTAGGCTACATTATAGCTACTTGCTACTATAATGAAATCTATATAAAATGCGGTTAAAGAGGGTATCCAGTAAGGTTTTACTGTGTGGAGAGTATTACTAAAAGTATACTAAAGGTATCCTGAGGGGGCCCTTACTAGAGTATAGAGACTTTAAGGGTTTATATAGTTATTTTCTCCTTGCTGAGGTTTAGATATAGAGGTATTTATAGTATTTGAAATTTAAAAAGAGAGTATTAGTATATATACTATACTGAGGGCGTCACTAAGGCTATACTGAGAGTATCCTAAGAGGGCCCTCAGGGTTAATACTATAGTGTAATAATATTGTTAGCATGCATACTAGTGCCCTGCTGTTAGAGAGGCCTCATAAAGCCTCTAGTATGATAGGAAGAGGTTAGATACCTTAGGTTACCTAAAGAGTTACGTTATTAGTATATATATTAGTGCCCTACTGCTGGAGAGGCCTTATAAAGCCTCTAGTATAATAGGATAAGGTTAGACGCCTTAGTAGTGTCTAAAGAATTAATATCCTAATTAGCCTGATCTGCTATTAGGAGCCTTACAGTCTGATTAGCTGTGGGATGATTTATTTTTAACTGTTCTTTTAACTGTTATTTTAACTGTTCTTTTAACTGTTATTTTAACTATTCTTTTAATTATTATTTTGACTGTTATTTTGACTGTTTTAACTGTTCTTTTAACTGTTATTTGTCCGTTGTTTTATGTTAAATATTAAAACCGTCGGCGAATATGCGGCGAAGTTATATATTAAAAACACGTGGCTATATGGTATTTATAGGCTTTGGGGGCTAAGGCCTCTGAAGGGGGGGATAATTGTAAGGATATGGTCCCCTATAGTCTGTATAGAGAGCCGGGATAGTTAGGATCACGTAACCTATAGGGCCTGAGGCCACTATGGGATAAAAGCCTTCTTATAGTTACCACTAGTTAGCCTACTAAGTTGAAATCTTATAACTTATAGAGACCTACTTTTTGCTACTTTCCCTTTCCTTACTTAGGCTTTTGGCCACATTCTTATAAAGAAGACCTAACTCTTAATAGTTTTATTTAATCTGAATCTAATAACTTTTATAGGAATTAGGTTTTTAAATATAACCTAATATAGTATTAGCAGTAGAAAAAGATAGAAGAATATAAAATAACTAGTAACCCCGCCTGGAGGCTACTATATACTTATATCAGTCTTAAGAATAAGACCTTCAGAGGGGAGACCCAATATTATAACCTATTAGAATTACAGAACTAAGGGGTATCCTGCAGGATACTAAGCAGCTATAGGATCTTTATATACAGAATAATATAGAAATAATAAGGACTCTACTTAGTATAGAAAAACTATAATATAAATTATATAATAATAAGATAAAGATTATTTAGAATTAATATAATCTAGAATAACTAAAAGAATATACTAATTAGCTGGAACTTATATATAAGATAAACTTAAGTATACTTAAGATCAGACTTCTATAGCTTTTTAGTAATTAACCTTTATAATTATCTTTAGATACTCCTAACTTTATCTCTCAATTTTCTTATTAGACTTACACCTAATTACTATAAACCCTAAAAACCTAATCTTATCAGTATTATAATAATATTATTACTTATATATTATAGTCTTAACTTACTACTAATAGACTTACTTCTGCTAGACCTAAGGCTAGCTGTAATATTATATTCTAATTAATCACTCTGAAAATATTATCTAACTATATATCTAAAATAGCTACATTCTTATTCACTATAGGTAAACTTAACTTTACTTCAGTATTATTACTAGTAATAACTCTTTCTCACTTAAAAATATTCTACTTTATCTTCTGGATGCAATCCAGCCTTATAAGTAATTTATCTATTTCTACCTAAGTTTTCCTTAATACTGTAGCTTCTTTCAGTAGAATTTCCTCTACTACTTCTTCCTTATTTTCTAAATAACTAGTTTTATCAAGTAAATAATTAACTATCTAATCAGTAAGACAATATACTACTTAATATATAAAAACTTATATTTACATACTATATTCAATAATATATTATAAGAATAACCTAATTATATATATTCACTATAAACTTCTATTCTATAAGATATTTTATAATATAAGCTCTTAGAACGACAAAAAGAATATAATATTATATTTATACTAAACTCTTTAATATATAACATATAATATTAATAATAATAAATAGAAGTAGAGAAATTAGAAACTAATTCTAATATAATATAAATATAATAATAAAATCAAGAAACTTATTATAAACTAATAAGTAGAAATTACTTACTTATATTAGTCTTGAGGATAAAACTTTTCAGAGGAGAGACCTAACATTATAACCTAATAAGACTAAAGCTGAATTATAAAGTATCTAGTAGTTATAAAATATTTTATATATATAAAGAGAAGAATATAATAAGAAACTTACTAGACTATAGAGAAACTATAATATAGATTATATAATAATAAGAGATAAGTAATTACCCTATAGAATAAGTAATTAATTAGTAGATCTTTAAAGTAATTAGTAAAGTTAAGTAATTACTAACCTATAGATAGTAATTATTTCTCACTTTCAGATTAGTAAAGAATAATATAATATTAATAAGAATAAGAAAACCTATAAGTATTATAAACTTATATATAGGATAAACTTAAGTCTACTTAAAATTAGACTTCTATAGCTTTTTAGTAATTAATTTTATAATTATCTTTAGATACTTCTAGTTTTATCTCTTAATCTTCTTATTAGACTTACACCTAATTACTATAAGATCTAAAAACCTAATCTTATTAGTATTATAATAGTATTATTATCTGTATATTATAGCCTTAACTTACTACTAACAGACTTACCTCTACTAGACTTAAGGCTAGCTGTAATATAAAGTATTATCTATCTACTACTTTCTACTTATAAACTAATAGCTAGACTGAATATATTAACTAGATCCTTAAAATTTACCTTAGATACTATATTAACTACTAATAAAATAATAAAGTTACTTTATTACTAATAGCCTAATTTACTTATAATAGTATAATAGGAGAAAATACTAAAAAACTACTTTTCTATCTTAATTACAGATTTAACCTTACTATATATAGAGAATCTTAATAGGGAGAATACGTAGTAAAAATACTAATAAATATCTTAAAAATTTATACTTCCTAGGATAAGCTTCCAAAACAATTTAAATTTATTAAGTAAAAAATATATAAGTATACTAATATTTTAAAGATTAGAAGATTAATCTTTAAGGAGGAAGATAGTATCTACCTTACTAGATAAAATATTAAAACTAAATAACTAAGTAATAAGTTAGACTTTAAGAAATTTAGACTTTTTCAAATTATTTATAAAATCTTAAATATTAACTATAAACTATTACTACTAAATACTATAAGATATTATTTAGTTTTTTATGTTTTATTTTTTAAACTAGCACTAAGAGAATTCTATATAAAAATTATATTAAAGTTAATCTAGAATAAGAATATAAAGTAGAATATATTATTAACTATATTAATTAATAAGATAATATAGAAATATAATATCTTATTAAATAGAAAAGATATAGTTATATAGAAAATATATAGAAACTAGTATTTAATGTTGAATATCTTAAAGAACTTTAAGAATACTGAGAATAATAAATATATAAATAAACTGTAATATTTATAATTTAGATTAATAGACTAATTTATATTTAATACTCTCAACCTAAGTATTAACTAGATAAAAAACCTTAAAGAGATAAAATATTTCTATATCTAGAAATATTATCTCCTGAAAATTAAGATTCCTTAATTACTATACTGAGAGTGTTAAGATTGAAACTTACTAAATTAGGATCACTCAGTATTATATTCTAATTGATTACCCTAAAAATATTATCTAACTATATATCTAAAATAGCTACACTCTTATTCACTATAGATAAACTTAACTTCACTTTAGTATTATCACTAGTGATAACTCTTCCTCACTTAAAAATATTCTATTTTATCTTCTAGATATAATTTAGCTTTATAAGTAATTTATCTATTTCCACCTAAGCTTTCCTTAGTATTAAAGCCTTTTTCAGTAGAATTTCCTCTACTACTTCTTCCTTTTTTTCTAAATAACTAGCTTTATTAAGTAAATAATTAACTATCTAATTAGCAAGATAATATACTACTTAAGATATAAAAACTTATATTCACACACTATATTCTGTAACGTATTATAAAAATAACCTAATTATATATATTCACTATAAATCTCTATTCTACGAAGCATTTTGTAATATAAACCTTTAGAATAATAAAAGGAATATAGTATTACTGTTACAACCCGTTAGAACTACAGAACTAAGGGATATCCTATAGGATACCTAGCAGTTACAGAACCTTTATATATAAAATAAAATAGAAATAATAAAAGCTCCACTCAGTATAGAAGAACTATAGTATAAGTTATATAGAGATAACGATAAAGTAATCACTCTATATATATAAGAGTGATTCGTAATTAATCACTAGTAAGTAATAGTTAGTAATTACTATACTAGGAAATAGAACTTATATATAGAATAAGCTTAAGTCCGCTTAAGTTCAGACTTCTATAACTTTTTAGTAATTAACTTTATAATTATCCTCAGATACTCTTAACTTTATCCCTTAATCCTCTTATTAAACTTACACCTAATTACTATAAACCCTAAAAATCTAATCTTATTAGTATTATAATAATATTATTACCTATATATTATAATCTTAACTTACTACTAATAGACTCACCTCTATTAAACCTAAAATTAAGTATAATATTTTAATTACTCCTATTTAATAAATTAACTTCATAAAACTTACTTAATAGTATCTAGAAAAGAATATTACTATATTTACTAAATACTAAACTCCTTCTATTTCTTCCAGTTCTTAGGGAATACTCCCTAAGAGTAAATAACCTATTAAGCTTCTAGATTAGGAAATAAAAAATATTAAACCCTCTAGTAATAAAGAGGATAATATTACTAAGTTTATATAATAACTTTAAAAAACTAACAGAAATATAACTAAAATAAAGAAAATTATTAATAGTAATATTATAGAAGTTACTTAACTCTAGTAAAATCTCTATAATAATCTGGATTAATAGTAACTTCTAGCTTTTCAGTAGGAAGTTAATATTCTTTATACTATTATTAATATTATCCAGACTCTAGTTAAATTATATAAGAAACTTTAACTTAACTTACTTTAAATGTTTAATAGAATTTCTAAATACCTTAAGGTATTCCTTACTTAAATTAGAGCTTACTATTAGTTTCATAATCTCAGTTTTAAAAATAAAACTAAATAAATTTTTTACGCTAATTCATTCCTTAAGAGAAGAATCTTTATATAATTTAAACTTTATCTTACTAATTTCTTTACTGATAAATAAAATAATCTTAAGTTAGAAATTTAGATTATCTTTATAAACTATTATAACTTGGAAAATATTCTAATCTTACTATTCTAAAAACTAGATAACTAATAATAGTATAAATAAAACCTAGTAGCTCTTAAGCAGAAAGATACAGCTATATACTATATAGCTAAATTCAGATATATTTATACTAAACTTCACTATACTAATAATATTAAGATATTTATATTCTACTAAAAACTAAAAGAAGATATTAAAGATAAGTTTATCAAGTGAGATAGACTTAGTAACTTTATTATATATATAGAATTTACTATTAAGATTAATAACTAACCTTTTAAGTATTACTACGAAAAAGGTAAATAGTAATAATTTTAATAATCTAATAGTAAACGTAAATACTAAGAATTACTATATAATTATTAGAATATAATAATTAGGAAACTAAAGAATAATTTACCTTATAAATAAATATATCTTATAGCTACTACAGTAAACCTATAAACCTTACTACTAAAGCTGCCACTAAAGATAATAAATAATAAGATTTAAAATATTATAATTACAATAAATTAGAATATATAGCTAAAGACTGCTACTTATCTAAACTTTAGTAATAAAGATAATAATTTCAGCTAGTATCTAAATAAATCTAATAAATTAATATTACTAAAAAGGAAATACTCTATATTTTTCTAACTTAAATAGCCTATTTTAAAAATATTTATATTATATACTAAGAATCTAAGGATAATGTAGAATAGTATCTCAAAAACCCTTCTAGATAATTAGAATACTATATTAAGAAGATACTAGTAATAACTAATATTAAGAAAGAAGAAGATTTTACGCTAGTTTTAAAATAAAACTAAATATAAGAAAGTAAAATAGTAATCCTATAGTTATAAATAACTGAGAGAGAACTTCACTATAAAATCAGTTAAATATCTAATAGATAGCTTCTATAGAGAATCTAATATTAGATTCAGTAGAAAATTAATACTAAAAGAAACCTATCTCTTACTTAAGCTCTCATATAACCACTTAAAGTAAGCAATAAAATACTAATGAAAATCCTCACTATAGTTAAATATAATAAACTAGAATATAAAATTAAGAAATAACTTAATAACCTCTACCAGTAAGAACTTATTAAAATCAGCCTAGGAATCTATATTAACCTAAGTAACTTATTCAAATTAATTAATAACAATACTAAGCTAGGTAATAATATTATTAAAAATTTAGAATCCTCTATTTTATAGTAACTAGACAGTAATAAAAGTAAGTAACTTAGAATTTAGAATATTCACCTAATTTAAGATAAGTAATTTATTATATTCTATAAAATTCTAAGTAACTAGACTCTAAACTACCCTAAGATAATCTTTTATAATATAGACTATAAACTTCTATATATTAATCACTCAGCTTACTAAACTGTCTTTTAGATATATTATATATAAGATAATTATATACTATACCTCAGTAATAAATTTAATAGATAATTCTTCCTATAAGAATTTAAAGATAATCTAATTCTAAATATATATCTTAATATAAATCTACTATTTTGGAAATTTCAGTATTTTAATAAAAACTACTTTATAATATTTATACTAAGTAAAAACTACCCTATAATATATATAAATAATATTATTAGTAAATAGATAGACTATAAATTAAACCACTATATAATCCACTATATTAATAAAATAAGAGAATAATATTATTAATATAATAAACTTCAGAGATAAGAAAAAAATACTAAAGACAGACCAACACTACTAATACTAAAATATAGAGAGTTAATATTTAGTAAGATACTTTAAGAAAGAAGGATCATAACCTATTATCATAAAAACAGAATAATATCAAAATAGAGGTACTATAAGCAGTTAAAAAACTAAACTTACCTACTAAATAAAGATAAAGAAAAATATTTCAGATAAGATCCTTATATCTAGTAACAGTAGAATATAATAACAAACACCTTCACCTTAATATTATAGTAAGTAAATATGAAATATAAACCCTAATTAATTATAACACTTAAAGAAACTTTATACTACTATAAATAGTAAATAAATAATAGATTCTATAGATAATAAAAACTAAACTATAATAACTATATACTATTAAAAAGAAAAGTATTAAATATAGTAGAAATATTATTAACTTAGAGACTATATACCTCCCTTTAAACTACTATAGCCAGAAAGAAAACTATATCTTTAATATAATAGAGATAAATAATTAAGGAATTATCTCAAGAATCCTATAGTTATAAAAAAATAACTTATAGATAAATTAAAAAACTCACTATCTCTAATAGAAAGATTCAGTCTCTAAAACCTCTCTAGATAGTAAAATCCTATATAAATTAGATATAACTCTAAAAATATAAAACTTTATTATCTACCTTAGGATTAAAGATATAGTAACCTAGATATTAAATATTACAGCAGCAGGAAGAATTAATAACAAAACAGATTAACTTTAGACTATTCCTAATAAATACTGAATTTGTAGAATATTTTTTATAGAAGAACTTAAAACTAAACTACTAGAGTATATAAACTATAATTATAAGATCCCTTTAAACGAGGAGAAGAAATCTAAATTCAGCAAAATCTACAGACTTAATGAAATAGAAATAGAAACATTTAATGAGTATATTAATAAATACCTCAAGAAAAGTTATATTAACTATTTAATATTACTAACAGGAAACCCAATCCTGTTTATACCTAAGAAAAATAGTAAGGTACAACTTTATATTAATTATTAATAACTTAATAATATAATAATTAAGAACTAATACCTATTACCCTTTATATTAAAACTATAAAACTAACTTTATAAAACTAATTAGTTTACAGCTCTTAACCTTAAGGAAGTTTATAATTTTATCTAAATTAAAAAAAGTAAAGAATAGAAAACCACTTTCAGAATAAGAAAAGAATTTTATAAGTATCTTAAAATATCTTTCAGACTTACTAATATACCTATAATATTCTAATTTATAATTAACTATATACTATATAAA
>MASP02000737.1:0-10851 GCA_001693025.2 Colletotrichum lindemuthianum | reverse complement strand
AGGCGCCCAAAAAAAAAAAAAAAAAAACCACCACCCCCCCCCCCCCCCCCCCCCCCCCATCCCCAGTCACCTCACTCTGCTAAGCGCCTGGCCTCAGAACCTCACAAGGGTCGCGATTGGCAGCGCTGCTGGGGTGTGGTGGGGGATGGACAGGGATACGCGGTGGTTCGCCAACGGTGGACGACGACGGGATTGGCCGGCGGGCATGTGTTAAGCGCCCGGTTTGGCGTCGTGTTCCTGGTGTGGGGGGCGGGACGGGAGAGCTTTCTATGTGTGCGTCTGTCTTTTTGTTCTCTGCTCTGTGATGAAGTTTCGAGAAAGAAGGTCACGGGGGCCGTGATACGAAGTGTTATCTGGTGATGTGTGCGCAAGGATATTCTACGCAGATGTTCTATCCAAAAGTCTGCAGAAACGGATCAAAGATGAGATGAGACGAGGTCCCATGAAGGAAGGGATGATGCTGGTAGCCCTGTAGCCAAATCCAACAACACCCGTCGAATCGGCTGCGAGCCGCACGCTCTTCATCTGGCGGTGAAGCCAGACACCAGTCTAGAAGCACAGCTAAGACGATAACCACCATCCGTCCCGTACGTTAGCCATCTGCCTGGTCCACGTCCGTCTCACCCTCGCCCACGACGGATGTGACGACTTCGCTCCCCTCAGCGTGCACCCGCAGCGCGAGCGTCGCGGCGACTGAAAAAAACAAATAAACAACGCTGCACGTTCACGGTCCCAGAGTCCCATGTTTTGTCCGCGTGGCATTCGAATCCGAGTCCCAGCAGCCCAGCACGGCGCGTCCTTCCCGCCCAACCTCCGTCGCATCCTCGTTGGTGCATCGTGATTGGCCGCAGGGGTGCGAGACCGACGACAGAAAAATCTCCGACCCAAAACGAATCCCTGTCCGTCCTTCTGCGCGTGTCTGGATGGGCGTCTCGAGGATCTGATACCGGATTTAGAAACCGTACCCTCGTTCGCGCCGAGACCCTGGACACCGCTGAAACAGAGGCCAAGACTCTCCTGCCGTTCGTCAAATGAATACCTTGAAACGGTAAAGCTGGTCTGGAAAACATGGTTGGCTCTGTCGTCTTCGGAGGCCTGACAGTATCTCTTGACCGGTGATCCGATGCAGCTATCCAAGGGCGACGGGTGTTTCAGAGTCTTCTTTCGCTCCTTCCATGCTTCTGTGGTTCGTACCGCGTGATCCCTCGAAGATCCGCTCCTATTTTTGGGTGCTCGGCTGTCGTGTTCCTTGTTTGCGAGATGAGCTTCAGCAAGCTGAGATGAGCGCACACTGAAGCTGGGTTTGCCGCTGGTCGGATTGCGCCCCGCAGAATCGGCTCGACCCAACATCTTCCCGTGTTCGCCAGCCGCCGGATCTCAGAGCAATTTCCGCTCGTGACACGACGCAGTATCCCGAGCGAGCACTCTTCCGCGAGCGAGACATTCCGAGACTGACTGCTTCAGTCCACCACTCGGACTTCCTTGGCCACCGCGTTGCAGAGCACTACCTTCACGCCTGCTCCCGTGAGCACGTGGATCCAAAGTCGCTGCGTGTCGCTAAGCCGGTCGTTGGCGCTCTTGACCTCGGCGAACATGCACTCCTTCTCCGGCTCCGTCCTCCAGAGTATCAGATCGGGCAGGCCGCCGCCCCGTTGCCGGTACTCCTGCGCCATCACCTTGCAGACGGCAGCTAGCGCGCTGCCGTCGAAGCAGCTGACCAGCTCGACGAGGTCCTCAACCTCGTAGTCCCAGTTGAGCCCAATGACGCACGTCTTGCGCTCGCGTTCCCTGTCGTTGACCTCTCGGATGATGCCCTCCGCGCCTCCGTTTGCAATTTCCACCAGACGATGATTAATCTCGGAAGCCCGGGTCGGGTAAAAGGTATCGGTATGCAGGTCTAGCGGACACGTCTGGTATGCCGTCTGGAAGACGTTGGGAATGTAGAGGAAAAGTATGTCGTAAAAGAGATAGGCGAAGAGCGTGCGCACGATGCCTCCCTCGGCGTGATAGCCCTTGTACCCTTGACTGCGGTACGAGCTCAGACACATTTCCTCAACGCTGCACTCGCCGCCTTCCTCCAGCTCGTCGACCCATACCGTTTTCGTGCTGGCCTGGCGGCCATTCCTACCCTGGGGATCCTCCCTTTTCAGCTGGATGCCCTCCACTGTATGCTCTACGGGTTTCTGTAGACGAACGTGACCGAAGTCGTGTTGCAATCGTCGAGGTATTCGCAGTTGCTTCTCAAGCTTGACGAGGCGTTTCTGCAGGTCGTAATGAAATATCAAATGGCAGTCGTTGTCCTGCAGACCGGCTTCGCACGTCGCCGCGGCGATCCTCTTCCAGTGCTTCTTCTGAATGTCGGGGTCGGCAGACATGGGGTTCGCATCAATGGCATGCATGTAGTGCTCTTCCAACAACGCCTTCCGCTGATACCAGCTTCCTCGTCTTGCCGGATGGAACAAGTGCTGGTCGAGCAACTCGGTGAGTAGGGCGTATTCGCGGTCATGATCCTTCAATCTCCCGAATACGTATGCTGCTTTGTGGACGATTCGGGTGTAGGAGTGCACAGGCGTAAATCGTCTGAGATATGCACCCTCGCCCTCTTCATACACGCGCGCTTCCTTCTCCTCCTCTTCGTTGAGAAGCGTCCGCCACCGAGGATAAACCCGTTCGAATATGTCCACGACTTTGCGGAACCCTGCCTGCCCAGGCGGTTTGCCAAACTCCAAGACCTCATCAACCTCGGCTTCAACTCGAATGGCAGCCTCGAATTCAAGAACGTGCCTGCGGGAGGCAAAGATGTTGGTGCTCCGGCAGACAATGTACTCGGGATAGCTTCGTCGGGCAATACTGGCAAGAATGATTGCTGTAAGAGACCGTTCGGTCCACTCTGTCGACCGATAGAAGACCAAGTGCACCCTCTCGAACAGCTTGAACGTCAGAGGCGACAGTCTCATGCAAGGCCCGGTAACCACCCTGATTTTCTCCAGATAATACCCCGTCTGGTTGGAGTCCTGTCTGCTCAACGCTGGGGGTGTGTCTCGCCCTCCCATCGGGGTTTTGGGGCTCTGCTCTCCACTCGTAGTTCTCTGGAGACCGTGGGCAAAGAGATCGGTCTGCTGGTGGCCTGTCCGACAGAGAGCTTTGACCAAATCTGCCTTGTTCCGGCCCTGAAACTTGGCTTCTTTAGCCAATTCTTTCAACTCGTCGAGGCTCAAAAGAGAGGCTGCTTCTTCAATCGTCGTGATGTGCTCATCAGAGGCATCGGCAAATGTGAAGGTATCACCGAGACTAAACTCCTCAAGATCTACACCTTCGACTGGGTTGTTATCCGCAGAGATGTCGACTCCTGGAAGCTGTCGGACTTCTTGCAGCGAATGAATAGCCGTTTCAGGATCGGAGATATCGCTGTAGTAGCCGAGTCGGTCCTGGCGGTGCCAAGCTGACGTCTTACGGAGGAACAGGCGGACATAGCTGTTGCGTCCGTCAGCTCCTGGTCGCAGACAGAACTGCGTCAACCTACAGATACTGCGCCTCGTAGTCCAATTTTCTCCATTGCTCAAATACGCGACGTTCTTTTTCGTCAAAAAGGTGAGACTCATCTGCCAGGACGGTGTCCAGAGCGAGATTGAAAGCATCCACGTAGATGGAGCTTTTGCCCCTGACCCATTTGCGGTCCTTCTGCGATGACTCTTTTTCACTAACAGCGCTGACCTGAGAGCTTCTCATCAACTCGTACTCTTCGATAGCCTCCTTATCTGCCTGGATAGGTGGCAAGGCATCTTCAATTGCAGTGTGGCGAATGTGGCGACCACTGTCATCTTCTCTGTCAGAAACATCGTGGACGGTGAAACCAGACGTATCGGCATCTTCGGTGGCTGATTTCTCATCTTCATCGTCGTCGCTGTCCGGTACCTCGATCCTGGCCTTCTTTGCGGGGCGTTCACCAAGTGGCGAGGGCTTCGACGGCCTCGTAGGCGATCTCGCTGGCGGCTGCTGACTCGGCCGCGGCAGCCGCTGTACAAAAGCATCCATGTTTTGGCGCAGACAAATCCCACATCGTCAATTCAATGAGAAAGATTGAAGCAAGATTGTGCGGGAGCCTGTCAAGGGTCGTCCGGTCTGGCTTAGGTCACTTTTGCGTGGCGTCATAGGACTGGACGACGCGTAAACAGGAAGCCCGTCACAACAGGAAAGTGGCATTTCGCAACGCGGAGTCAGGTGACCTCGCGTAAATGAGCTCCGATCCGGGCCCCATCTCCAAGCTTGTCGAATCTTCAGACAAGTTCAAACATTGATGACAGCTACGAAACCCGCTGTCACAAGCCTTTGACAACAATTGGCTGCCTTTGAAGCTTGCGCGCATCTTTCACTTCCTGTTTCGGTCAGATAAAGACTCCTTCTCCACACTGAGTCCTTGCTCCTTTCAACGCGCATGCCCACAACCACCCCACAAAGCCTGCATTGTCGTCCATCGCAAAGGCCTCACGATCCATGAGAACTGCTGCATTCGACAGCAGCACCACTGCTCCGCTTAGTCGTCAACAAACCCACAGAAGCTGTAACAACTAGTCAATTCCGCTTTACATCCTTCATAATGTCGAACCCACCGCCAAGAGAAACCCCCATCCCTCCACCCGTCATCCCCACACACTCATTCTCGTCAACACCAGCGTCGCGACCGCCTCCAGCTCCTGCTCCTGCGACCACGCCCGCGCCCGCGCCCGCGCCAGAATCGACAATGCCTCCCGCTCCCGCAGCTGACGTTCCCATGAGGGACGCAAACGAGCCAGCCTCGGTAAGAAGGAATACCCCTGTGTCTGTATTGGACCGCAGCTGACAATTGCTCCCAGTCGCCTGCTCCCGCTCCTCACACCGCCCCTAGCCCTGCTCCTGGCGCGCGTTACGGTACGCCCAACCGCGGATTGAACAACGGCGACGGCGGCCCCAGCTCCTCCCGCGCCGGTTCCGTCCACCCGGAAGCCACCAACCTCAACCTGCCCAGTCAGCCGACCTCCCACGGCGACACGGCGCGCATGTACATAAACAACAACGTCACAAGTGTCCTGCTGGAGGGCATGAAGATCATTGGCAAGGACCAGTAAGGCAAATCTACGGTTGTGAGCATGCGCTGAGCTAACCGACTCTGATAGGCCCGATAGCCCTCTGAAGGTATTGGGCGAGTTTCTTCTTCTAAAGTCACGGGAGAAGGGGGAGCCTGATTCTGTGAACTGAAACTTCCGATAGCGTATCTTAGGTTCCTGGGACGAAGGAAGGATCACGTCGGCATTGCAGATTATGGTAGCTTTGAGCTGGCTAGGCGTTCAGGTGGCAAAAAAGTAGCAAGGCACATGCGACACCAACAGAAGTCGAAGCGATACGACGCACGACACGAATTGATACCACAATTGTCATAAACTTTGAATTTCGTAGCAGCCTCTTTCGAGACCGGCCATTCGTGTTGCCATGGGAGAAGACCCTTCTTTTCATTTCGTCTACTTTGTTTCAAGTGACTCGAAGGCTTTTGAAGTGTGATAAAAAACTTTTTCGTTTCTTTCCCTGGCTACCTCGGGACGGCCAAGCGGCCCCGGTCAAGAGCTGACGTGCATCGGAGCCCTCTTAAAAAAATGCGGCTGAGCATAGCTTCCCTAGTACCCCCAACTCCATTGACCAAGAACCCGCCAAACCGCACCACACGCGAGCGATGACTACACGCGGCGGCGGCGGCGACAACCGTTGCCCATTTTCGTTGCGACAGTGAGAGACGCTTAGGCGACAATGGTGGAGGCGGTGGCGGACTCGTACTTCCAGGTGGGGGGGAGGACACCGACGGTCTTGTAGTAGCGGGCGAGGCGGTGGATACGGGACTCAATGAGAATCAGGCGGAACTTGGAGTCCTTGTCCTTGCGGTTGCGCTCGAGGTGCTTGCGGACGGCGACGGCCTGGTGACGGTCGGATGTCAGTTTCGCCCGGTCCTCCACTGCATCCGTCCTCCTGCGAAGGGATTCACGGGTGTGGGGAAAACGTACCTTCTTGATGAGCATGTACAGGTCCTCAGGGAGGTCGGGGGCAAGGCCTGTTCATCATCTCTCTGTCAGCCTAGACCAAACAGAGGCGCACATTTTCATGCGTGGGTTTTTTGAGAGGGATGTGATCCCATCTCGCGGACAGTTTTGAATCTTCTTTGCGAGAATGTTTCGCAACTGCCGCTGGTTGTTCACTCGTATGGGGTGGTCGTACCGCTGGACTTGAGGATACGGAGGATACGGTTGCCTATGCTCTCGTTAGTCTTCTTGCTCTCTCTTCCTTCGCAAAGTTCGACGATTTCTCGCCGGGGACGAGCGCAACGTACCGGTGACAACGCGGACCTGGGCAACACCGTGGGAGTCACGGAGGATGACACCAATCTGGGAGGGGGTGGCACCCTTCTTGGCCAGCTTGCAGATCTGGTCGACGACCTGCTCGGGGGTGGTCTTGAGCCACGAGGGGGGGTTACGCGAGTAGGGGATCGCGGAGGCAGAGATACCCTTTCCCTTGGAGTGAAGACGGCCCATTTTGACGTTGTTTGGAGTGTTGTCGGCTGGAGAGGGGTCTGTCGGTCGGTTGGTCGCTGGTCGGATTCGAGGAACAGGAAAATGGAAGAGTTCACGATCTCAATCTTTTGCAATGGTCTGGCCGGTCGGTCGGTGGGCGGTACGGTCGGGGGTGGATTGTGCGGTCGGATATTCTTCGTGTAATTAGGGTCTGCTAGCAGTGCGTGCTGAACGTCTACTAAGGGAAAATTTGTTCAATGAGGGACCCGCTTTGGAGGGAGCCTGGAGCGTGCGCTGCGGCTCTTTTACGTCTGTGCGTCACGTTGCTTACATCAATCTTCGCGAGCTCGAGATTTTTCCTCAGCCTCTATCATCTTCAACCTTCATGAAGAGCTTTAGCTCCATCTTTGGTAAACGGGTGCAAAGGACACCAACGTCGACACGAAATCCATCAGGTAAGCATACACTTGTTGTCGTCAACAACTCTCTTCCACCCTCAGCATCAAATGATGATCATCACCTTTTATACTTTTTTCTGGTACCTCTTATTTTAAAGCCTTCGGGCTTGATGAATGAAACGGACTTCTGAATCGCTGCATCACTCACGTCTTCCTATACTGGCATCTCCTCCTGGGACATGTAGCTAACTGCAACAAGATTCCATGCCTGGCAAGCAACCTTAGATTACCGGCGTTGCGTCGAGTGCTGGGCTGCCCGAACTAAATGTACGCGGGTGCTAGGACAGGTTTTGGAATCTGAGGGGATGTGTTCAGTAGTTAATGCCACTATCAATTTTCTCGCACTATTTTTCAACTTGTTGCAATCTGACTTCGCGTGCCCTTAAAATGATTGCCCGTTGCCACGCGCTCTGTCCGTACTCATTGCGACACACAAGACTACCTAACCATGGGTAGCGTCGACCAGTCAAAGTGAACGGTTGTGGATTGAAATCGCATGAGGAGCACCTTCCTCGCAGCCTATGGAAATGTTGATCTGCATCTCTGGCGCTTCATCCACCGCCTCGTTGCTCGACCATTTCGACAATATGTTACAACGGTTTGGGTGGTTACAAGGTGGCCAAAAGCTGGCCTGCCTGAAACTTTTCTCCTCGTCTCGCCGTCCCGTTACTAATTCTGACCCTCACCCATTGTGTCCAATGAGACCCCTATTACCAGGCACCGACCTCGAAGTTCTCCTGCAAATTCGTGTTAGTTCGGCTCTGGTATATGTGCCATTAGGAGAGCGTACCTCAGGGAAGTATGTGGTAACGACCGTCCGGTCTGCAAACTTGCGACCTGCAAGCGCCTGGAGCGCCTTCTTGGAGATTTCCGTCGTCTCGAACTTAACAAAGATCTTGCCGACACCGGCAGACTGCCGGCTTCCGCCCACTGGTCGGGGAATCTTGACGTCGAGAACCTTGCCGAACTTGGCGCATTCCTCTTCGACATCCTCCTTGATTTCTACGATAAAGTCAGCAGTGGCAATCCAGCGAAGGACTTTCTGCCATACCTTCGTAGTCATCGTTGTCCATCAATTCCTCCGGGGTCACCATGTTCAGCAACTGCAGGACACGGGTCTCCCCAGAGTCGGTAGAAGTCGTTCCAGCCAGCATAGACATGGCCGCAACGCCCATTTCAACTCCCGCAACCTGAGTGACTCCCACGCTGGCCTTCTGTACTCTGAGCTTCCTGTCACCCAGATCCATTTCGTTCAGGCCCTGGATAGCAACATCGGTAGCCGACGGCTCGACATATTCGCAGAAGGCGATACCCTTGAGTCGTTAGCGAGCATTCCGCAAGGAGTTCAAAGTAAATACCCGAGATTCTTCGGAACTTGTGTCTTTGACCAACACAAATGCCTTCAACTCCCCAAATGACACTAGCAGTTCTGTAACCTGCTCGTCAGATAGGTAAGGCGGCATGTTGACGATGCTAATCTTGTTTGGGGTGTCAATCACGAGGTTCGACACGACGCCCGGCTCATAAGGGACGTCGTCCACAACCGCGGGAACGATGTAATCCTTGGGGCGGCGGATCGCCAAGCCTTGGCTGCCTGCCGCGCCGTTCGCGGCATCCTCGGGCTCCATGGAAATGCCATCCAAGGCGAGCGCCACCGTCGCATCAGAAGCGTTTCTGAACTCGACAACCGCAAACGAGTTGTCCTTGGACAGCTGGCAGCTCGTGCAGGGATCGGTGGTCTCAATGACGTTCAGGCCGTTGAGCTGAAGGTTGAAGAAGCCGACGATGGAGTCCTCGGTCGCCGAAGAGGGGAGGTTGTTGATCAGAAGACGCTTCGCCTGACGCGAGTTGCTCGGCTTCAGGGCGGCGCTGTTCACCTGTCCGCCGGGCTGGTTCATGATGGCCTGAAGCTTGCTCGGGTCCATCGGCTGCTGACGCGGAGCACCGGGCAGAGGGAACATGCCTGACAGCTTGGCTTGTTCAGCAGTGACATTCTCATAACCGGGGGGTTTGATGTCCCACTGAGTCAACCGTCGCTTGCGCTCCAGGACCGATGTTATGTTGGTCAGGTCGGGTGTAGGCTCCCGCTTCTTGGGGGGAGGGGTTGCGCTGCGCTGGCGTTGTTGTTGCTGTTGCTGCTGCTGCTGCTGCTGTTCGCGCCTTCCGAACCCGCCGTCATCGTTTCTGTCTCGGCCGCCTCGGCGTCGGTCGTCATACGGGTCGCGGTCCCTGCGTCGGTGATCGTCATCGTCTCTTCTCGCATCGCGTCTGGAAGATCCGCGGTCGCGATCCCACTCGCGGTCGCCTCCGGCTGCGCCTCCACGTCTGTCTCGTCCGGAGTATCGGTCTTCGCGTTCACGCTCGCGGTGGCTGCGGCTGGTAGCGTAGCTATCCTCATCATCGCGACGTCTTGAGGTTCGGTCGTAGGGCGAGCGGGAGCGTCTGCGTTCGCGATGTCTCTCTCTGTCGCCGCCTCTGTCTGCACCTCTGTCTGCACCTCTGTCTGCACCTCTGTCACCGCGTCTATCTTCACGGTCTCTCTGCTAACTGTCAGGTCAAAGGTTTCGGTCGTTCCAAGTTTGTGGCTCTTACCGGGTAATCACGAGATCCCTTGCCTCGCCCATCTTTCACGGTAATCACTGATTAGTGCACCGTAAACAAAGAAAGCGCGCCTTGAAGTGATTGAACTTACCGCGAGTATAGCTGTCGCCGTTCATGTTCGCGACGTCGCTTTGAAAAACAAGGCTTGACGTCGGTGATGGCAATGGATGCAGCAATGGACACTGAAGGATGAAAATGCCAATCACCAAACGAGGCGAATGCTGAAGTTAGGCGTCTTGTCCTTCCACCAGCGCAACGCGAGGGTGGAACTTTTTTCCCTGAGAGGTCGAGTTCTGAAACTGAGGTGTGATTGGTTATAGCTCCATGGAAGGTGGATCGGTCCGGGTGTTTGGGCCCGTTTGCGTCCCCTTTCCGCTAACTCATTCGCATTTAGCCACTAATTAGTCATACTGCTTACCTAGCCACTACCTAGGTACCGCCTTATGAACCTCGGTCATTACCTAAGCAAGTGACTTCTGGCCAAAATCAGCTTGATCTCGTCTTCATTAGAGCCTTGAACTCGGAGCAAAATGCCTGTTGTTTCTTTGTCAATAAAAAACAGAAGGGAACTTGAGAAACTTGTCACCTTTCTAGACTGTCAACGTCGCTTGGCATACTCTACTTCATGAAGCCCAAGCTTTTCAACAGCTGCAGTGGTTGATAGTGCCCATCACATTTGCGGAGCTGGCTCTCATCTGCACACCTCCAGTCGTCGTTTAGGTTAATGACCTGACCCAGCGTAGACGTTCATGTCGCTTCATGACCTGCACAACAAGAAGAGAATTCTACTGTCTGGGCGCTCCAGCTTACTTTAAGAACCTTGATACCGACTGCCGTCGAGTCACGGCACATCGCTGGGGTTTGTGCATGTGCTCTGAGCTCCAAGACGTAGAGCTGATCCTCTGGTGTTTGGGCTCTGCTTCCCACGTCGATGTATACGTAGTCTAATCTAGGGACTTACTGCAGGTCAACTCTTCAAACAGTGTTTCGCTTTTGGCTTCTCTCTTTGGGGAAGTAAGTATCAAGCAAGCCTACACGATGCTTTTACCTTTCGTGATCTTCGGAATCGGGTCATTTCGCTCTGTCCGCCGCCCGGGTTGACTACAGCTTTAATATCCAAACTAAAAACCCCGTGACCCGCGGCTGGTCGACTACATTCGTGAGCCACCACCAAATTCATCACTCCAGCCAAAAAAAAAAAAAAAAAAAAAAAAAAAAAAAAAAAAAAAAAAGAAAAAAAAAAAAAAAAAACCCGGGGC
>MASP02000736.1:0-112025 GCA_001693025.2 Colletotrichum lindemuthianum | reverse complement strand
ACAGTACTACTATAGGGTAAACACCTATAGCCTAGCATTTTAACAAAATATAATATTAATTACTAAATATACTAAAATATTAAAATATTATAAGTACTAAGTTTGTAGATATTATATAGTTCTATTAAGAATATCTATATTTATACTTATATTATTTATATATTAATTATACTTAATTAATATATTAATACTATTTATTAATAAAAGTAGGCTAAATTCTATTATAACTACATAAAGATTATAAGCTAACTTATATTAATAATAACGAACTTTAATATTAGTAGTAGAAAACTTTTATATTAAAGATATAAAGTTTTATTTTAGAGGTAAATAGAATATAGTAAGGATATTAAGATTATAGATATTGAGGTTATAATATATATTTAAATAAAGTAGCTATAGTTAATAGTAATAACATCTCTTAAGATATTCAAATTATATATAAATAGTATAAGGATATAAGAATATAAGGTTAATATAAAAGAATTTATTAGTTATGTAGTATTAAAAGAATTAATACAGGGTAGATATACTAGCTGTAGCTTTAAGGAGTTTAGCCTCAAATTAACTTAAAGCTAACTGTAGTAGTTAGTAGAGGTAGAAGGGCTAAAGTTATACTTTGGGGGTAATATATCCACCAATAGTTATAATAGAAAGTAAGCTATTAGCCACTCCCTTAGTAGTTATTATAATAATTATTATATTTCTAATTAGTTTTTAATTATCAATATAGTATAATAAAGAAAATCTGAATATTATATAAAAGGGTAGCTTTCTTAATTAAAGTTAATTTCTTAAGTATTTTTACCCTAAGCTTCTCCAAAGTTTCACCTTTATCTTTATATAAGGTTAAATCTGTAAATTCACTTTTCTATTTAATATCTTAATATTAGTAACCTAACTTTATATTTTCTCCATTATATTCCTTCTTACTACCTTTAGGTTTAATATATTATATATCATTTTTGTTACTTTGCTATATTTTATCTTTTTATAAGTAATTTATTTCTTTATTAACTTATCTTTTTATATTATTTTACTACTTCTTAATAAAGGTTGAATAAGTTAACTTTAAAAGTGTATTAATTTTAAGAAACTTCCTTTAACTAAATAAGTTATTCCGAATTTTAATTTTATAGATAGGTTTTTCTTTTCTTCTTCATTATATTATTATAAATTAGATACTATTTTCTAAGTTAAATTGGAAGACTTATTTTACTTTATAGAGAAAATAGATTCGGTTTTAGACTTTCCATAATATCTTTAGGAAATTATATATTTCCACTACTTTATAATTAGAATATAACTACTATCTTTTACTACTTATTAATATTGGGTTTATAAATAAGCTTTATATAATTATGCAGAATTTGAAAAACTTTATCTATAAGTCTTCAAGTTCTCAATATTATCCAGCTAGTTGGAATAATAATATTATATTATAAGTTTAACTTTAATTTATCCAAGATAGTATACATATACCCCCATATTTTAAGTTACAAGAAACTAAAGAAATATATTTATCTTTAGATATTATTAAAATAGATACCACTTACTTAGGTTGAAATAACTAAATAAATAAATTAAATAACCTTTTGTGAATCCAGTTTTTTTAGTAATAGAGAAATAAGGGGAAAGATCTAGGAAAGTATATTGAATTCAAAGTGTTATATTTATAACTTTATAATATAGATAGTATTCAATTATAAAAGTAGTATTTAGGATTATAAAAGGTAGTATAATATATAAACTCTATATCTTTTACTATTATTCCTAAGTTTAATACTATAGATATAACCTTACAGTCTGTATATTTATACTACACGTATAAAAACTAAAGCTTTCAGCTAAGGCCTAAGCTTATTATAATATCTTACTACTATTTATAGTAAGCTTAATATTATAACTATTAAATATAAGATAGTAGTAACCTCTAAGATAACCTAACAGCTAGATATATTTTTAATATCAAAGTTTGGAATTATATTTTTAAGTTTAAAGATACTGAATTTATAAGTCTATATACGTTATTCTCTATATTAACGGCATTTAAAGTTTGATTCTATTAAGAATTACCTTAGAATAGTCTATTAGAAATTGCTACTATATTTATAATATATTATAGTAACTTTAGTTTAGGTAAATTAACCTAAATTATAAAGATAATAGCTTAGGTTATTTTAAATAGTATCTATCGAGGTAACTTATAGTTATAAACTCTATTAGTATACTATAAAGAAGCCAATTTATTATACGATAAGGGATAATATTATTATTGCTTAAGTTTACTCTATAAGAATAACAATACATTATATTATAAATATTATAGAATTTAAATATACTATATCTTCTAAGATACTTTCTATAAGCTATAGTGAAAAAGTAACTAATAAGTAAATATAAGATAATAAAAAGAAACTTTATCATAGCTACCCTCTCTAAAATCTATATTTCTATACTTATAAAGTTATAATATTTATAGATATAAAGAGGTAGTCAGATTTCTTAATTCTTTCTATTAAGATTAATTTCTCTGATAGTAATAAGAAGAAGCTCAAATAATACGTTTACTAATGACTTACTAACATTCTTACCTTAATCTTTATTAATATAAGTATACTAATGATAATTTCAGATATTACTAATTTAACTAAATGTAAGATTAATCTTATCTTTTAATAGAATTAAGATATTGTATGTATAGACTAAATTAGCTACATATCTACATCTTAGGTATATATTTATTCTATTTAGTTTAAACTCATGTTAATTATAACTATAGATAATATTAAGCAATTTGATCTCGTAATTAGAAATAGTAATAAATATAGTAATTAAAAGTTAACTTTTAGTATCTAATATAGGATATCTCTTATTAGATATATTATCTTGATTAATATTACAGTAGCTTACTTTTCAGCTAATTACTATAATTATATATTACTATTATATAGGCTAAGAATAATATCCACTATAGAGATATATAATTTGTTAGATATATTTTACTTATAATTAACTATTTCTGAAAAAAATAAGATAGATATTATATATTAGTAATACTAGATACAAAAAGAATATTATTGTTATTACTAAGACAGAAAAATAGTTAGTTAGAATTAGCTCTAATAATATTACTAACTATAATTATATATTAAGCTTAGGGAGAGGCTAATAGCTTGCTTTCTATTATAACTTTTAGTAGATATATTACCTCCTGAAGTATAACTTTAGTTTTTCTACCCCTACTAACTATTATAGTTAGCTTTAAGTTAACTTAAAGTTAAATTCCTTATAGCTATAGTAGTTAGTATATTTACCTTATATTAATCTTTTTACAGATAATTATAAGGGTTTGTAGGTAAGGAAATAGTAAGTAGTAAAAGGTAGGTTTCCGTAGATTGTAAGATTTCAACTTAGTAGGCTAACTGGTGGTGGCTATAAGAAGGCCTTTATTATATAGGAGGCTTTAGTAGCCTTAGGCTCTATTAGTTACGTTATTATAGCTATTTCAGCTTTCTATATAAACTATAGGGTATATATCCGTACAATTATCCCCCCCTTTAAAGGCTTTAGGTTCTAAGGTTTGAAAAATACTATATAGCTATTTTTAATATATAATTTTGCCGCATATTCGCTAACGGTTTAACGTTTAAATAAATTAAAATAACGGATAAATAATAGTAAACAGAATAGTAAAAGATAGTTAGAATAACAGTTAAAATAACAGTTAAAATAACAGTTAAAATAACAGTTAAAATAACAGTTAAAATAAGTTATCCCACAGCTAATCAGACCGTAAGGCTCCTAATAGCAGATCAGGCTAATTAGAGTAAAAATTAATTCTTTAGACACTACTAAGATATCTAACCTTATTCTATTATACTAGAAGCTTTATAAAGCTTCTCTAGCAGCAGAATATTAGCATATATACTAACGATATAACTTTTTAGGTAACCTAAAGTATCTAACTTCTTCCTATTATACTGAAGCTAAGAGACCTCTCTAACAGTAGGATACTAGTATATATACTGACGATATTATTACGCTGCAGTATTAACCCTAAGGAGCCCCTCAGGGCACCCTTAATATACCTTTAGCAACACCCTCAGTATAGTATATATACTAATATTATTATTAAACTTCAGATACTGTAAATATCTCTATATTTAAATAAAGAGAAAGTAACTATATAAGCTCTTAAAATCTCTTATTAGTATAATATATATACTAATACCTATTATACTATAGTGAAAATCTTTAGTGAGGGCCCCCTTAAGATACCTTTAGTATACCCTTAGTAATACCCTCTATATAGTAAAACCTCACTAGATACTCTCTTTAACTATATTTTATATAGATCTCATTATAGTAGTAAGTAGCTATAATATAGTCTAGTTTACTATATATCTTACATATAAGTGTCAGTTCCTTAAGGTGAAGCCTCTTAGTTAGATTTAACTTATTAAATATCTTATGGTATATATATACTAAACTAGTAGTAATATTATAACCTATAGCTTTTTTAGCAGTAACTTTTTCAATAGTAACCCTCTTATTAATATTACTGAAAACCTCCTTATAGAAGTTATATAAAGTCTCCTAAAAGTATTTAGTAGTTAGAGCTATAGCCTTAAGTAGCTAGTTATCAAACTTTTAGTATTATAAATACTTCTATATTCTAGCCTTAAGCTAATAGAAGAAAATAAAAATATACAGTTTAGATATCTCTAATCTAAGGGTCCCTAGGAATCTATAAATTACTAACTATTTAGTATAAAATTTTAGTAGAGACTAATCTTTATATTATATAGTATAAAGTATACTAATAGATATAATTTTTGTAAGGTAGAGTTAGTTAATAAGTAGTAAGTGAATACTGTAAAGTTAGCTTATAATAGGTTTAGTAAGATATAATAGTAGTTACACTACTAAGTCTATAAGCTATATAACAGTTTAGTTATAGTCTGTTAAATCTTTTAAGCCTCTGAAGCTTATAGTTATAATATATAGCTATCTTAAATTACTATTAGCTAATCCTCGATTTTATATAGAGTAGTATCTTTATAAAGTAAGCTATATAGATAACTAGGAGGTTTTAAGTAATCTTAATATTTAGAAGCTACAGATAGGGTAAGTGATAATAGTATTAAGTTTACTATAAGTATATTACTAGAGAGGTATTCTACTATAATCTCTATAAAGGAGGATTATTATTTAAGAAGGTATATAAATGCTATAGTAGTTACTATTACTATACTGGTAGCTATATTACTTAAGTTACTTATTCTAGCTACTTATATTAATGCAGCTAGTATAGAGGTTACTATATACTCGCTAGAGGATACATTTTCAGGAAGTACGTTTTTAGAGGCTATATTTTCGGAAGCTATAATTTAGAGCGTCGTTATTCTTAATATAGTTATAGATGCAGATACTAACCGTTTAGTAACTATTCGTTATAATAAAGCTATTACTGAAACCCTAGTCTTACCTCCTTAGAGAGGTAGAAGTTAAAAAATTATAAGAGTATAGCTAAAAGCCTAGGCAAGGGAAGGGAAAGTAGTAAAAAGTAGATCTCTATAGGTTGTAAGATTTTAACTTAGTAGGCTAACTAGTAGTAGCTATAAGAAGGCTTTTATCCTATAGTAGCCTCAGGCTCTATTAGTTACGTAATTCTAGCTATTCCAGCTCTCTATACAGACTATAGAGTATATATCCTTATAATTTTATATTATTTTTACGTTTTATACTATTTTTATATTTTACGTTATTTTTATATATTACATTATTTTTCACTTTTGTTATAAAAGAGAGTATTACTAATATTAGGTTAACTGTATATTAATATAGTAAAAGCTATAGTAGCAGGTAATTTACTAGTTACCTCAACTATTCAGACTAATTAGATAAGAGAAATTATCCTACAGATTAATCTTAATAGTATATAGTATATATATACGCACTGTAATATAAACTATATATAAGTAATTAGAGACCACTAGTTATAACCTAGCTATATAAAATCGATTAATTACGATATTTACCAGTTATAAATTAATACTAATTCTCTCTATAAAAAAGCTTGGGGGTAGTTTATACTTCTGTTATAACTATAGGATATATAATATAATTATAAAGAAGAACTGCTACCTTTTATTACTAATATTAGAAACTCTCCAGTATATAGCTTCTGCTACTTAGTATATAAAGCTGGATTGTTACTGTATTCTATAAAATTAGAATAGTAAATAGATATTAAATAAGAACTGCTTCTTATATATAGTATAGCTTTTTTAGCAACTAGTTTACCTCTTTAGTTTTATGAAACCTTTAGCTATATTTCAGTACTATATAAATAGTATTATCTATAAGTTTCTTCATACTTTTATAATAATATCTCTAGATAATATTCTTATTTATATTTTAGGATTATAATATAACTATAAAGAGAAGATATAGTAGATTCTATAAGTTCTATCTCTAGTTACGCTTAACCTTAATTTAGCTAAATATACCTTCTCTATAAAAACTACAAAGTACATTAGGTTTATACTAAAGGTAAGTAAGAATATTACTGATTATTGAGAGAAGATAAAGATAATAAATAAGTAGCTTATATTAATAATAATAAAGATTAAATGGAGCTTGCTTAGATTTACTAATTATTACTGAATATTTATAAATAACTATATAACCTTTATGGAACTATAAAATATCTTAATTAGAAAGGATATTATATTTTATTAGGGAAAGAGGAAAGAAAATATTTTTACCACTCTAGAGGATTATTTTATAACTATTCTAATTCTTTATTACTTTAATTCTAATCTTATAATAGTTACTAAAATAAACTACTTAGGACTTATATTAAGAGGTATCCTTTTATAAGAGAATATATAGGAATGCTACTAGCTAGTTATTTTTTACTTATGAAAGCTCTCCTCAGTATAATATAACTACCTAGTATATAATAAGAAACTACTAATAATTACACTATATCTAAATATCTAGAATATGAAGTTAAGAAGCTATAATAAATTCTAAATTCTAATAATCTATAAGGACCTTAAGTTCTTAATAAAAAAAGTAGAAACTTAATAAATATAAAATCTGCTAGATAAAGTAACTAGCTTAGTATTATTTTAAAATTAAGTATTAGTCTAACTACTTAGCTACTTGTAAGAATGTAGCTAAAAGCCTAGGTAAGGGAAGGGAAAGCAGCAAAAGGTAGGTCTCTATAGGTTGTAAGATTTCAACTTAGTGTGGCTAACTAGTGGTAGCTATAAGAGAGCTTTTATCCTATAGGAGGCTTAGTAGCCTTAAGCTCTATAGGTCACATGATCCTAACTATTCCAGCTCTCTATACAGACTATAGAGTATATATCTTTATAATTATCCCCCCCTTTAAAAACCTTAGGCTCTAAAGCCTGTAAATACTATATAGCTACTCTTAATATATAACTTTACTGACCGTTCAGTAGTAGCTTAGAATATAAAGATAAAATAACAGATAAATAATAGTTAAAATAATAGTTAAAATATCAGTTAAAATAACAGTTCGAAATAACAGTTTAAATTAGCAGTTAAAATAAGAGACTTTAAGTAATTATAAGAAGAGATCAAAGCTATAAGTATATTAACCTACACTATTCCTATAAATATATTAACCTAGGAGGTTAATAATCCCTCAGTGAAGCTTCTCTATAAGTATATTAACTTATAAGGCTTCAGTATATTAACTAGATATCTTAAGATAATTACTAGAGTATCTAACCCCTTTAGTATATTAACTAAATATCTTTAGGTAAATATTAAGATATCTAACTCCTTCTCCCTAAGGTATCTTATAGTAGATTAGATATATAAAGTTTCCTATAGCTAATTAAGCTACTAAAGTATAAGTAGATATTCACTAGTTACTTTACTCCCAGAAAGAAGCTACTATTACTATACTCTAGTAATCTTCCAGTTTTAGACTTAATATAACTTTAAAACCTTTTTAGTAGTAAACTCTTAGTAGCTAGATAGTTATAGTAAACCCTTATAGAGTAACTAAATTTCTAGTAGTATATATAAAATTTATTATAGTAATAAGTAGCTATTATATAGTCTAACTTACTATAGACTTTATATATTTAAACGTTAAGGTAGAACTTCTTAGTTAGAATTAACTTATTAACTATTTCACAGTATATATATACTAAGTTAGTAATATTATTATAATTAATAGTCTTTCCTATAATACTACTTAAAATATCCTTATAAAGTTATAATATTTTCTAGAGATATTTAACTACTAGAGTTATAACTCTCAGTAGCTAGTTATTAAACTTCTAATATTATAAGTATCTTTATATTCTAGCTTTAAGGTAGTAGAAGAAAGTAAATATATAAGGTTAAGATATTTCTAATTTAATAGTTTCTAGGGATCTATAGATTACTAACTATTTAATATAAAACTTCAGTAGGAATATCTAGCTATTATACTAAAATATATAAAATATACTATAGAAATATAATTCTTATAAGATAGAATTAATTAATAAATAGTAAGTAAATACTATAAAATTAGCCTATAAAAAATCTAGTAAGATATAATAATAATTATACTACTAAGTTTATAAGCTATATAATAGTTTAGTTATAACTTACTGAATTTTCTATATCTCTAAAGCTTCTAGCTATAAAATATAACTATCTTAAATTACTATTAGTTAATTCTTAATTTTATATAGAATAGTTTCTTTATAAAGAAAACTATAGAAGTAACTAGGAGATCTTAAGTAATCTTAATATTTAGAAACTATAAATAAGGCTAGTAATAATAGTATTAAGCTTACTATAAGTATATTACTAGAGAGGTATTCTATTATAATCTCTATAAAGGAGGACTATTATTTAAGAAGGCGTATAAATACTATTATAGTTACTATTACTATACTGGCAGCTATATTACTTCAGTTACTTATTTTAGCTATTTATATTAATATAGTTAGTATAAGGGTTACTATATATTCACTAGTTGAGAGCGTATTTTCAGAAGATGTATTTTTAGAGGCTATATTTTCGGATGCTAAATTTTCAGATACTATAGGTATCTAGACTGCTAATATAGTTATTCTTAATATAGTTACTAATCGGTCGGCAGGTATTTATTATAGAGTTATTATTAAAACCTCAGTCTTACCTCCTCAGAGAGGTAAAAATTAAAAAATTATAAGAGTATAGCTAAAAGTCTAAATAAGGGAAGAGAAAGCAGCAAAAAGTAGGTCTCTGTAAGTTATAAGATTTCAACTTACTGTAGCTAACTGGTAGTAGCTTTAAGAAGGCTTTTATCCTATAGGAAGCCTAGTAGCCTCAAGCTCTATAGGTTACGTGATTCTAGCTATCCCAGCTTTCTATATAGGCTATAAGGTATATATCCTTACACTACTATACTAAATATACTCTCCAGATATAAGTAAAATACACCTATTAGCTAGAAAGATAAAAGAAAGTAAGAAAAAGTACTTCTATAGGTAACCTTAGGGTATAAGGGTCTATAAAGTAATGAATTCTCTATCAGTAAATAACTAAATATGCAAAAGAGAAGGTCTCTAGGCTACCTATATAGCCGACAGGCATCCTTATAGCTATAGTCTAGACTGTTATATAATATAAACTAGGTAGCTATAGGCTACCCCTTAATACTTTCCCTTAGGCTAAGTCTAAAGGCTGTTGAAATATATAAAAACTGGTAAAAATATTGAAATTATCAAAAAACGTCAGTTTGTATCTAAAACCTTTAAATCTAAGAAGTTTTTTCAAAGTTAATTACTTTCAGACTTTATAATATTAAAGCAATGAAGTTAAATATTTATTAATTTAGTTACCGTTAACTTCTTTAGAAACTTCCCTTCATCTAAACTATTTATTATATTAAGTAATTTAAAATCCTCATACTTAATAGCATTTAGAATTAAAACGAAACTATTAGCAGCTATATTAATACTATTAATAAGATATAGGGTAATAATATTATGATTATTAACTTTCTGAATAATCTACTTATACTGAACACTAATATTTAGGATATAAGCTTTATTTAGTGGATTTATAATGTTAGTAACAATATTTATACTATCTGTAAGTAAGATTATAAATATAATAATCTATTAGTTTAGTAGCTACTTAATATATCATTAAATTTATTTAAGGAATATATTGACAGATATAGGGTTAATAAATTTTACTTTTATAAATTTTAGAATAGTAATTATTTACGTTTTGGATTTTTAAGTAATTAGAAAGTTAGTAAAATAGATAATATAACTACCAGTTAATATATAAAAGAATTAGTTATCAGTAAAAATAGTATCTACTATAATATAGAAATTAAGATCTATCTGGAAATTTATTTCTCCAAAAGTAATATTATAACTAGTAATATTAATATAATATTAAAAGAGATATTTAATAGTATATTAATATATGAGAGAGAGATTAATATTTACCTAGTAAAGTTTACCTATTATATAATTAATATCCAGTTAAGTATTAGTAGCTAACTAGTTAAGGTAGCTAATTTACTTTAAATAAAGCTAGTGTAATTATTTATTACATTTGTTTTAAGACTATATAATTAAAGGATTCCTCTTTATAGAAAGAGGAGGTTTAATAGCATAAAGTTTATAATAGCTAAATTAATATAAAATAAAGTTAATATATTTATATTAAAATAGAAAGATTTGTATATTACTATAGTAAATCTGAAATTCCAAAAACTTAATAGTAGTATGAAGGGTTTTAAGGGAATATACTATCTTAAATATTTTATAAACTTTCTTTATAATTTTCAATATAAAGGTAATGTGGTTGATAAGTAAGTAAGACAGACAAGTAAGTGAGATATAAAACTGCTATAACGCCCTCCCTACGCAGTTAGACACTTCCCTTCTATAATAAAATATATTAGAACTAAGTAATAAAGCTAAATTACAGCTTACCTTTTAAGTTATGTAAAATATACTAAATTTCAGCGTTTAGGTAGCAGCTAAAATCTATTCAGTTAGTTATATAACTTTAAGCTGCTAAGTGAAGAATACTATATTATTATGTAATTTTATATTAAACTTACGGAATTTAATATTATCTAAAGAAGAGAAGCTTATTAAGTATATTCTAAATCTAGATTTCCAATTATTTCCTTCCTAGATTAGTGGTATGGAAAATATAGCTAATTAACTGCTTGCTAACTATAATATACCCCCTATTAGAAAATACTAGATTTTGAACTTTATTAAGTAATAACTATAACTCTGGATATACTTTTTTTGTAAGTAAAATTATAAAAAAACTTAATATAAGGATCCAGATATAATAAATATATAGTTTCAGCTTATAGCAAATATAGTTATAAAATAGTATTATAACTTAGATATTTATAACTTTAATAAAACTGGGTTTATAATAGGCTAGGTTATATCCAGAATAGTTATTATAAATACTGAAAGGTATTTAAATATAAAACTAATATAGCCTGGTAATTATAAATAGGTTATAATTATTTAGGCTATTAGTTTATTAGACTATAGTATTCTACTATATATTATTATTATAGAATAATATTACCTCTTTATTTAGTATATAGAAATAAATCTTTATAAGGATATATACCCTATAGCCTATACGGAGAGCCGGAATAGCTAGAATTATATAACCTATAGAGCCTGAGGCTACTAAGCTTCCTATAGGATAAAAGCCTTCTTATAGCTACTATTAGTTAGCTACACTAAGTTAAAATCTTACAACCTACAGAGACCTACTTTTTACTACTTACCCTTCCCTTACCTAAGCTTTTAGCTATATTCTTACAATTTTTTAACTTTTATCTCTCTAAGGAGGTAAGACTAGAGTTTCAGTAATAGTTTTATAACAAACGCCTGCTAACTAATTAGTAACTATATTAAGAATAACTATACCAGCAGTCTAGATACCTATAGTATCCGAAAATTTAGTATCTGAAAATATAGCCTCTAAAAACGCACCTTCTGAAAATACACTCTTAACTAATAAATATATAGTAATCTCTATACTTACTATATTAATATAAGCAGCTGAAATAAGTAACTTAAGTAATATAGCTACTAGTATAATAATAATAATTATAATAGTATTTATATATCTTCTTAAATAATAATCCTCTTTTATAGAGGTTATAAGAGAATACCTCTCTAGTAGTATACCTATAGTAAACTTAGTATTATTATTACTAGTCCTATCTATAGCCTCTAAATATTAAGATTACTTAAAACCTCCTAACTATCCCTATAACTTTCTTTATAAAGAGGCTACTCTATATAAAATTAAGAATTAGCTAATAGTAATCTAAAATAACTATATTCTATAGTTAGAAACCTTAGAAATATAAAATATTTAGTAAGTTATAACTAAATTATTATATAGTCTACAGACCTAGTAGCGTAACTATTATTATATCTTACTAAACCCTTTATAAACTAATTTTATAGTATTTACTTACTACTTATTAACTAACTCTACCCTATAAGAGCTACACCTCTATAGTATACTTTATATACTTCAGTATACTAGCTAAATATCCCTACTAAAGTTTTACACTAAATAGTTAGTAATCTATAAATCCCTAGGAACTATTAAATTAGAGATATCTTAACCTTACATATTTACCTTCTTCTACTACCTTAAAGCTAGAATATAGAAATATCTATAATATTAGAAGTTTAATAACTAGCTACTGAGAGTTATAACCCTAGTAGTTAAATACCTCTAAGAGATATTATAACCCCACGAGGATATTTTAAGTAATATTATTAGAAAGGCTACTAGTTATAATACTACTACTAACTTAGTATATATACGCCGTAAAATAGTTAATAAGTTAACCCCAGCTAAGAAACTCCACCTTAAAGCTTAAATATATAAAGTCTATAGTAAATTAGACTATTTAATAGTTACTTATTACTAAAATAAGTTCTATATATACTACTAGAAACTTAGCTACCCTATAAGAGTTTATTATAACTACCTAGCTACTAAAAACTTACTACTAAAAAAACCTTAAAGTTATACTAAACCTAAAGCTAGAAGACCACTAAGATATAGTAATAATAGCCTCTTTCTAGAAGTAAAATAACTAGTAAATATCTACCTATACTTTAGTAGCTTAATTAGCCACAGGAAGCTTTATATACTTAATCTACTATAAGATACCTCAGGGAGAAAAAGTTAGACACTTTAGTATTTACCTAAAAATATCCAGTTAATATACTAAAAAAGTTAGATACTCTAGTAATTACCTTAAGATATCCAGTTAATATACTAAAACCTTATAGGTTAATATATTTACAGAGAGACCTTACTGAGGGATTATTAACCTCCCAGATTAATATATCTGTAAGAATAATGTAGGTTAATATACCTATAGCTTTAATCTCTTCTTATAATTACTTAAAATCTCTTATTTTAACTACTAATTCAAACTATTATTTTAAACTATTATTTTAACTATTATTTTAACTATTATTTCAATTATTATTTATCTATTATTTTATCTTCGCACTCTAAGCTACTACTAAACAGTCAGTAAAATTATATATTAAGAGTAGCTATATAGTATTTATAGGCTTTAAAACCTAAAGTTTTTAAAGGGGAGGATAATTATAAGGATATATACTCTATAGTTTATATAGAGAGCTGAGATAGCTAGAATCACGTAACCTATAGAGCCTAAGGCTACTAGGCCTCCTATAGGATAAAAGCTCTCTCATAGCTACCACTAGTTAGCTACACTAAGTTAAAATCTTATAACCTACAGAAACCTACTTTTTACTACTTACCCTTCCCTTACCTAAGCTTTTAGCTACACTCTTACAATTTTCTATATAACTAGATTACTATAATATCTGAAAATAGATAGATAATAAATAAAAGAGGCTTAGATTAGCTTCAGTACTTTAACTAATATATAAAGTTACATATAAGTAGTAGTTATTACCTCCTTATTATAGATAGATATAAATATTACTATACTACTAACTTTAAGATATATTATAAGGAAAATAGTATTATTACACTCTATATATTAGCTTATTTATTTTATTTACTTTAGCTTTTAGATATTAGGTATTTTAGCTTACTAAAAAAAGTATATAGTTAATAAATTAAGAATAAGATATATTAAGGTAATATTTATATTATAAAGAAAAACTTCTTTTCTGTATTTTATAATATCTTTATATAAATCTTTATAATTAAAAATATCCAGAAAGGTTTTAGAGAGGCTAAACTTATTCCTCTCAACACAGAAAGTATATTTTAAAGTTTAATATAAAGTTATATACTTTAATATCTTCAGAATTCCTTCTAATAATATTCCCTATTTAAATTTCTTAGATACTAAATAACCTAATAAAGGTAATCTTTCAGTTTAAACTTATTAAGAATTAAATATTCCATTATTAAAATAAGTTTCTAATTTTAATTATTAAAGTTATAAAGTATTTATTGAAGAAAATATAGGAATTTATATATTAGATCACTTTACTAAGGTTTAAGATTTAGATATTTTAGAAATAAAATAACCTATTTAGCTAATATAGGAAAATTAAAAAAATATATTTTAGATAAGAAGAAAATCTTATTATAACTAAGGTAAAGAATATCTAGTTATAGGGAGAGGTAATAACTTAAATTAAGGAGGAAATATACTAAAGTAGTAGTTACTAATAGAAAACTAAAATAAACTAATAGTAGTATAATATCTGCAGAAATATAGATTATAATATATAAATATTTCTAGTAAGTAGAGAAATATAAGAGAAAGATAATTCAGAGTAGTTTCAATTAATCTAATAGTTTTAATGCTGCTTTTAGGTTCTATTTATAAAGTGGTTGCGGTTTTATATCTCACTTGCTTGTCTGTCTTACTTACTTATTAACTACGTTAGCTATAATATTATTATTAATATATATATAAATATAAATATTAAGACTTTTCTTAATAAATAGGTAAATCGTTCCCTTAATAAATATAAAATTAATTTTCTTTATTTCCACCTTAATAAGCTAAAGTTCCTAAAGGGGGCTTTTATAGAGGTTATAAAACACCTTATAAAGTAATTAGACCTTATCTAATTTATTAGAGTAATCTATAGGTTAATAAATATAAACTTAAATGCTATATAGAACTAATACCGTAAGGAAGGTAGTATTAAAATTATATATCTTAAATAAGAGATAGTAGAGTGTAATAGGAGTAAAGAAGAGGTATATAGTAGTAGTAATTACTATAATAATATGAATCTCTTAAGAGAATTAGTTACTTTTCTTATAGTTACTATATACTATCTATAAAGCTTGAAAGTTTATAATATTATTAAAAGATATTAGTTTTAATATTAAAAGTTTATATATCTAAAAGGATCTTAGTGTTATAAAGTTTATTAATAAGGTAGAAGGTTTCTTTATTAACTATTTATTAAATTGTAGTATTATATACAGACTTTTAGTAAAATAGCTAAAGATAATTTTCCTTTACTTTCTTAATAATATGGAGGATAAAATAACCTAGGGAAAAGACATTTAATAATACTGTAGCAGTAAGAGAAGTAATAGTAATTAGGATATTTAGATTAATATAAATATTAGTAGTAAGGTGGATTTTCTTCTTATAATAATAAAAATTATAGACTTTATAATAATAGCCGGATAGATATACTATAGTAGTATAATAAGGCTATCTTAAGGTAAAGATAATAGAAATATTATCTAACTTCATTATAAGTAAGTTAATATGAGAATCTAAATAATCTAACTTCTATTATTAAATAGCATTCATAAAGTTATTATTATCCCTATTATCTGGAAGGTTACTAGACTATTATTTAGTACTAATAACAATAGAAATATACTTATCTGGCGGTAAAGTTATATACTTTATAGCATAATAATTATTAGTTTATTATAATAATTAGGTTTTACTTTTCTTCTTAAATAAGAAATTATATATAGTAGTAGGATTTTAATCTAAAATCTAATTAGAATATTAAATTTATAAATTTAGTTGATTAAATAGAATATTATAATTAGTATTACTTAACTTAATATAATTTCTAAGAGGGTATAAGTTAATCTTATTAGGATTCTTATAAGAGTAAATATTATGATACTGAAGAAGTTTCCTTATATTAGAAATATAAATATAGTAAATATAGCTATATAAAGAGGTATAATTAATAAGGAAGTTTTTTATAGTATATATCTCTATTTTAGTGGTGTAAGGAGGAGACTTACTATCCTTCTTATGAATATAGATAATATATCCAAACGTTTGGATATACTAAATATATTGAGGCTTATAATCTTTTACCAAACTTAACTTCCTTATAATAATTTTATAAAAGTTAAGTTTATCTTTATTAGCTTATAGAAGAAAATTAAGTATTTAAATAGTAATATTAAGAGTAAAGTTTTTAAGCTTCTTAGAAAGGCTTTTATTATTAAGTATAATATATACTACTTTAATAATAGTCTGGCTAGTATATTGAATTATATTATTTATAGAGGGTATATATATTATAGTGAAGTCTCAATAAATATCTAAAAAGTAGGAATTTCTTAATATCTTTTTAAATTTAGAAATATTATTATATATTTTTAACTTTATTATTAAAGTAATTATATTAGTAAAGATATTATTAAAGTTTTTGATAGCTTTAAATATAACTTTATAATGGTGGATATTAAGTAAAATAAATTAGCAATGTTTACTGCAGTAATTAAGAAAATAGAGGGTATATCTCTTACCCATTATTAATAACAACTTAATTTTAATAAAGTTTAGATAAATCTTTTTACCTATCTAAGTAAGTGGAAAAGAAGTTTTATAGCTAATAATATCTGTAAATTTAGTAAGATAGTATACCTGATAGTGAAAGAAGTTAATTTTATCTTAAGTAAATTAAATATTTATACAGTAGTAGATTTTTATAACTTATAAAATAAGTGTAGATAAGATATTAATATATTATCTTAAGTGTAAAATAGGCTTTTATCTTAATTCTAGTGAAACTAAAAGTTATAATAACAGAAATAATAATACTATAAGAAGTGTTAATAACATAGATATTACTGTGAAGGGCTCGCCCCGACCGGGGGGCGTAGCGTTGCAGCCAATAACGTCTCGGCCTTCAGTACACGTATGCGCACGCGCGCACATACGAACAGTACTACCAATTGAGCTATATCATCAAAAGGTACGTAACAACAAGTTATCAACTTGTCGTCTGGCTGCACTTGAGTAGGGTGTTCCGTACGAGGCTGGCCCGTAATAATTACTTACCTATTAGACCTTAGTGAGACCCTAATATAACTATATATTAGTAAGGTTTATAATGCTAAAATTATACTTAATATTACTTTTTTAAAAGCTACCTAAACTAAAAAAGTTAACTAAACTGAGAAGGTACAGTGAACCATACCGGTAGGCTTATGGAGATAGGTAGGTAAAAGCTTATTTGTGTGAAAAACTATCTGCAGAGCGGTACCATCTGATATATAGATTCGTAGGTATATCTTACGTAAGAAACACCTTACGTAAGTAGGCTATGTGACCTGGGATAGCAGCCTACAGGCCTAAAGCTATTATAATAGAAGGCTATAATTAACTTTCTTAATAGTTTAATTAATAGTCTTAGAGAGATTTATAGAATTCTTTACCTAAAAGAAGATAGTATTTATACCCTCTAGTTAAATAGATATATTATTAGTAGTAGTAGAGAATTAGAGGTTATTATTAATATAGTATAATATAAAGAGAGTAAGGTTACTAAAGATAAAGTTAAAATAATTTAAATTTATTAAAATATTAAAGTTTATAATTATATGGATATAGGCCCCTATAGCTTGTATAGAGCTGGAATAGCTAGGATTATCACCTAATTAATAGAGGCCTAAAACTATAAAGCTTCTATAGAATAAAACCCTCTTATAGCCACCACTAGTTAGCCTACTAAGTTGAAATCTTACAACCTACAGAAACCTACTTTTTACTATTTATCCTTCTCTTACCTAAGCCTTTAGCTATACTCTTACAATTTTTCAACTTCTACCTCTTTAAGAAGGTAAGACCGGGGTTTCAGTAATAGCTCCATGATAAACGCCCACTAACCGCTTGGCGTCAGTATCCGCATTAAGAACACCTATAGCCTCCGAAAATATAGCCCCTGAAAACGCACTCTCCGAAGACGCGCCTTCTAAAAATATACCTTCCGAAAACGCACTCTTAGCCAGCAAGCATACGGCAACCCCTACGCCGGCCGCATTAATATAAGCAGCTAAAGTAAGTAATATAGCTAACGTAAGCAATATAGTCGCCAGTAACTCAAGCAATATAGTAACTATAATAGTATTTATACACCTTCTCAAATAATAATCCTCCTTTATGGAGAGTATAGTGGAGCGTCTATCTAGCAGTATACTTACGGCAAGCCTAGTGCTATTATTACTAGCCTCCTTAGTAGCCTATAAATATTAGGATTACTTAAAACCTCCTAGTTACCCCTATAGCCTTCTTTATAAGGATACTACCCTATATAAAATTAAGAATTAGCTAATAGTAATTTAAAATAGCTATACTCTATAGTTAGGAACCTTAAAGATATAAAAGATTCAGTAGGTTATAACTAAACTATTATATAATCTATAGACCTAGTAGTATAACTACTACTATATACTTTTACTAGACTCTTTATAGGCTGATTTTACAGTATTTACTTACTATTTATTTACTAATTCTACCCTATAAAAGTTACGCCTCTATAGTATACTTTATATACTTCAGTATACAGACTAATTACTACTAAAATTCTACGCTTAATAGTTAGTAATTTACTATATTTTAGGTATTTCTATTAAAGTCTTAAGAGCTTATATATTTATCTTCTTCTACTATCTTAAGACTAGAATATAAAAGTACCTATAGTATTAGAAGTTTAATAACTAGCTACTAAAAACTATAGCCCTAATAGCTAAATATCTCTGGAAGATATTACAGCCTTATAAAAATACCTTATATAATATTATCGGAAAAGCTACTAGCTATAACACTACTACTAGCTTAATATATATATATACTATAAAATAATTAATAAGTTAACTCTAGCTAAAAAGTTTCACCTTAAAGCTTAAATATATAAAGTTTATAGTAAGTTAGGCTATTTAATAGCTACTTATTACTAAAATAAATTCTCTATATTCTACTAGAAATCCAGCTACTCTATAAGGATTTACTATAACTATCTAGCTACTAAGAACTTACTACTAAAGGAACTTTAAGGCTATACTAAACTTAAAGCTAGAAAACTACTAAAATATAGTAGTAGTAACCTCTTTCCAGAAGTAAAATACTAAGTAAATATCTATCTATACTTTAGTAACCTAATTAGCTATAGGAAGCTTTATATATCTAATTTACTATAGGATACCTCAGGAAGAAGAAGTTAGATATCCTAATATTTATTTAAAGATATTCAGTTAATATACTAAAGAGGTTAGATATCTTAGTAATTACCTTAAGATATCTAGTTAATATACTAAAGTCTTATAAGTTAATATACTTACAGAGAGGCTTTACTAAGAGATTATTAACCTTATAGGTTAATATACCTATAGAAATATTGTAGGTTAATATACCTATAGCTTTAATCTCTTCTCTTAATTACTTAAATTTATTATTTTAACTACTATTTAAACTATTATTTTTAACTATTATCTTAACTATTATTTCAACTATTATTTCATATTCAAACTCAGCGCCACTAGCGAACAGTCAGCAAAGTCATATATCAAAAAAAAAAAACGTAGCTATATAGCATTTACAGACCTTAGGGGCTAAAGCCTCTGAAGGGGAGGATAATTATAAGAATATAGTCCCCTATAGCCTATATAGAGCCGGAATAGCTAGGATTATCACGTGATTAATAGAGGCCTAGGGCCACAGAACCTCTATAGGATAAAATCCTCTTATAGCCACCACTAGTTAGCCTACTAAGTTAAAATCTTACAACCTACGGAAACCTACCTTTTACTATTTACCCTTCCCTTACCTAGACCTTTAGCCACACTCTTACAGTAATAACTTTATTACTAACTATAATATATTTAACCTTAAGAACTATTAGTAGCTTTTAAATAGTAAACTTAATTATAATTAATTTACTAATAATATCTATAGCTTTCTTAATAAAAGCTAATAAGGTTAATATAAAGATTAATATATTAATCTAATTCTTACTATATATATATTTTATAGTATAAGCTAAAAGTTACTTACAATATTTATAATCTATAGGAATACAGTTAGGGTGGGTAACTTAGTATTTTAAGGCTAGGTAATTTCTCTTACAGTAAAGATATCTACTATTCTTCTTTTTAGTAGAAGTATTACCTAATATACTATTAACTCCAGTGATTATAATCTTCCTATATAAGGAAAATTCTATCTTTCACTTTTTATCTTAAGTAAGAATATAAATAGGTTTAAGAATTTTAATTTATTTAGACTTCTTATTATTATTAATATAATACTTATATATATTAGGCAGTTTTATCTTAAAGTAGTCAAGAAGTATAATAGCCTAAAAATAACTAGTACTCTGGCTATAGAGGCTATTAATATAAGTTTAAAAATACTATATATACTTTAATATTTGGTTATTTTTACTCTGTATTTGTAGTGGTATCTAAGCTCTTTACCCTATATATAATTCTAACTGTACAATTTACCTAGTAACAGTATTTATGCTAATGCTAGCTTACAACTAGTTTAAAAGGTAATAAAATTACCTATTATTATAGACAATTATGCCCCCGGTTGTGACATTCAACCCTATTTCTACTTTAATATATTATACAAAGTTTTATAATTTTAAATACTATCCTCAGTAAGTTTATAAATAAGAGCACTAATAGTATCTTTACAAACCTTAAGAATATATTTCTTAGATACCGTTATTAAAATATATTAATTTCTATTATTTATCCAACCAGTATTAAATAACTTATTAATTAAGATATTATATAATAAAATCAGTAAGTTATATGTTATATTATAGTTATGTTCCTATATTATATATGCTGGTATTTTGGGCGTAAGCTTAGCTATATTAAAGTTAATATACTTACCCTATAGGCAGTTAGTTAGGTAGAATTATTCTTTATATATCTTTATAATATATTAAATTATTTCTAATCTCCCCTTAACTATAACTAACTTAACACTACCCTAAAAGAAAACTTAAATAAGTATAGTAAATTAGTTGTGAATATTAATAGAATTTTAATATAAAACTATCTTAGTAAGAATTATTATAGTAATTTTCATACTAAGTTATTCCACACTAAATAGCTAAAAGTCTTAGTTATTACTAACCTTTCTTTAGGCTTTTTATTCTATAAAAAAGAAATAGCTATAAAGAAAAGAGAGATAAGAGCTATAATAGAGGCTACTTTTAGAATACCTAATTTAATAACCTCTATAGTATTCTTCCAATATAGTAGCTACTACTATTAACTTCTTCCTTCTGGAAAAACTTTATTATATAATCCTGAAGTTATTCAGTATCTTTACTACTTCTATCTCTTTATATTATCTATTTAGTAAGAATATCATTATAAATAATTATAATACTATTTATCTTATTAACTATTATATATAAATACCCCAGGATCTTAAAAGTAAGGAATATATTACTATCTGGAGGAAATATTCAGAATAGTATCTATATTAACTTAAGTAATTTTAGCTATTAAAGTATTTAGGAAATTTCCTTATATTCCCTAGAATTTAAGGAAATTATTAATTTAAGGAATTATCTCGATTTCTATATATAATCTTCAAGAAAGAATTATAGAAACCCTCTTAATAGTCTAAAATATTACTTAAAGTTAATTTCTATACTTTCTTAGAGAATTATTTATATAAAGAGAGGTTATCTCTCTAAGATTCTATAGAAAAAAAATATCCTTATTTTCCTAAATATTATCGATATATAACTGCAATAACTAGTAGTATAACCTACCTTTTATATTATTAGGTTATTAGTTTATCTAGCAAACTATTAATAACTTACTAATAGATATATAAATTACTAACTACTTTTCAGCCTTAGATATCTATAGACTTCACAATTTATAATTTATTTGGAAGGTTATTACTATTTCCAGTTATTATTAGTAAATATCTATAATATTATTGTTTTATAATCTTAATTATATTACTTCTCCAGTTTTACTTAATTCTTTTTAAGTTAATTAAATAATTATAATTTACTAATTTAACCTTCCTAACTTCTAATTCTTTCTCTCTCTAAGCTATTATATTATTTTTAAGCTTCTTAAAACTAATTTATAAGAATACCTAATACCAGCAGCCTTCTATATTTTCCCTCGTATCTAAGTTAATTAAAAAACTAAATTTATCTAATAATTAGATAAATTAATAAATTAAGATCCAAACTATTAATAGATTTAAATAAACCTACGAAATAGTAAGACCTTCTTTAATGTAGCTAATTCCACTAATAATATAGAAGAAACCTTTAAACTCTCTAGAAGGGAAAAGTATAATATTCTAAAACAATATAGCAAATAATAAGGTTAACCAGCCACTATCCGTAAGATCTAATTATAATATTTAACATCCCCTCCTCTAGTAAATATACTAAATCTAATTAATACTCTCCCAAAATTCTTATATTAGCCTAAGTTATCCCCTAGCCTAAACCAGCTGAATAACTAACTTAAGAAGGAAACCTGCAAAAGTAACCAGAAAGTAATTTAGAAATCTAATAGTATTGTATTAGGAAACCAGAAATTTACTAATAAAAACTATAAAGAATATCTGAAAGATAACTAAGTTAGTTCTTCTAAAAGATTGCAGAAACTATAGGATATAAAATAAATAGTAGAGAAAACTGCTAATCAATTTATTAAATTAGTTAAATATAAATAGCCACCTTAGTAAATCTCTTATTTTAAATTCTTCCTTCCAGAAGGAAATTACTTACTTAGAGAAATTAAATATAAAACTTATTATAACAGAAGAAAATTAAAGAAGCAGTATAATTAACTACCCTCCTTCCAGCCTATAGGTAGAATAGAGAATAGTAAACCTTTTTAATTACTTTATTACTTAAGAAACTCCTATAAATATAAGTTAGATTCTAATAATAAGAAACAATACTGAAATAATACATATCCCCCAGGCTTTCAGTTTAAACTAAATAATATTAAATATTTTAATCCACCCAGTAGACTGAAAGTTTATTAAGAACTTTATATAAAAGAAATCAAAATAGTTTACATAAATATCCTCTAATTTATTAATATTATTTATATATATATAAAAGAAGGAGAGGGGCTAATAGCTTGCTCTCTATTGTAACTATTAGTAGATATGTTGCCCCCTGAAGTATAACTTCAGCCGGGGGCATAATTATCCACAACAATAGGTAAGTTTATTACCGTTTAAACCAGTTGTGAGCCAGCATTAGCATAAATGCTGTTGCTAGGTAAACTTTACAGTTAGAACTATATATAGGGTGAAGAGCTTAGGTACCACTATAGGTACAGAGCAAAAGTAACCAAATATATAAAGGAAGTCCACAATAATAGGTAATTTTATTACCGTTTAAACCAGTTGTAAGTCAGTATTAGTATGAATGCTGTTACTAGGTAAATTTTACAGTTGGAACTATATATAGGGTAAAGAGCTTAGGTACTACTATAGGTATAGAGCAAAAGTAACTAAATAACTTCAAAATAATACTTTTCTATATTAAGAATAAGGAATATAACTAAACCCTAGGTAAATATATTCCCTCTATAGTAGTTTAACCTATTCTCTATATTAGTAGGATTTTATTTAGTATAAAGATATAATATTAGCTAGTAGAACTGAAGGTTACCTATTTTACCTAAATAGTTTATAAACCCAGAATTCTTATTTAATTATCCTGCAAGATTTTATTTATTATATTAATAGATTATATATTTATCCTGGGGGTAATATACTCTAAGGTATCTTCTGACTGCTGTAGTATATTAATATTAGGGCACTGTCTGATTAATAACTAGTTTCCGAAATTGTTAGCTCTATATAGCAGATTGTGGAATATACAGATAATTTGTTTCTGAATGTCTGGAGTCTGCCTATTAATATTAGTATTTATAATATTACTTAAGTCTATTAGGAGATATTAGTGCCCCTAGTTATAAGGGTTATAATAGAATATTTAGTATTCACTATTATATTCCCTTAGTTATTAGTAGCTATATAGATTTGAGGGGAATTCTAGTTCTATTATAAAGGATATAAAAGAGTAATAGATTATAGAACGCTTAGCTTCCAGCTTTTTATTTTATTCTATCTTTAAGAGGTTTATAAAGATTCTTAACTTTATAACCTTAGTGGTTACTTTTAGCTATATATATTAAGCTCTAGCTTCACTAAGCCTCTCGCTATATAGATTATTACTAGAAGGTCTTCCTTCACTATAGGATTAAATATTATAACTGGAGGTATAATTATCTATAATAATAGGTAATTTTATTACTATTTAAACTAGTTGTAAGCTAGTATTAGTATAAATGCTGTTACTAGGTAAATTTTACAGTTAGAACTACATATAGAATAAAGAGCTTAGGTACTACTATAGGTACAGAGTAAAAGTAACTAAGTCCTGGGGGTAATAATATAAATAATACTATTTATAACTAATAGTAAATAGGGTAATCTTTAGTTTATACTGGCAGCTGAATATCTATTTTAATTTTAATTAAAATATTACTATATTTTTAGAGTTTATAATATTATTTGTAATATATATTTCTAAATATAGACTGGCTATATCTTACCTAAGAATAATAGGAACCTGAGTAAATTTTGAATAATTAGGCAGTTTATTATACTACTGAAATTAGGTTAGTATCTAACCTCTAATTCTCTATTATAGCTATCTATTCAGCTAACTGTAAATTTACTTTAATCTACTATTAACGTTTGGCGTAAGATAGTAATTTTGAACTTCCGTTTAAAATTATAAACTACCTCCTCTACTATATAGAATTCTCTAGTTAATAATAACTTTATATTCCTAAATCTATAGTAAAAAGGCTTTATCTAAATCTTTATTAAAATAATTTCCACTAAGGAGATATTTATATATAATATGATTTATTCTCTAAATATTAATATTCTTAACTTACTAAATATATCTGGATATATAGCTAATTCTACTTCATATATAGGTTTCTCCTTAAAAGTAAATATAAACTAATTGGTAAGTTCCAGCTAATTCTCTTTCCGCCAGTATTATTTTATATTATTACTATAGATTTTATAATTAGTTTGCTGGATATTCTGGCAGCTAATACTTTCTGGAAGCTTTCTAGCTTTTTCTTATTTGATATATTACTAATAGTTAGTAATAAATTCTCTCAAGCTTTACTACTTATTTCTAAATATATTTTCTATATAGCTTAGAATTAAATGATACTTTTACTTTAGATACTGAATTTTGGAAACTGGGAAATTCTATAGGTAATTATTTCTAACCGCAACCTTATATTCCTATTAGAATTTTGAATATAGCTATAGAAAGCTTTAAATATAAAGTTCCACCTATTTATATTTTACTATCTATAGACTAATAGCCTTTCTAAATATAAAAACTAAAGTATTAAAATAGTAATTTATATATTTATAATAAATTATCTGGATGCTCAGTAGTTAGATTACCTAACTATACTTCAGTTTAATCTTAAAGATAATCTGTTTAATTTTACCGGAAAGTATCCTATTAAGATTCTATATAGCATTAAGTCTAGCTTTCCAGTTAATTTAGTAGCTTCAGCCACCCCAGTAATGTTTAGAAATATCTTCTGGAAGAAAGTAGTTTATTTAATTATAAGAATATAGATATTTATAAAGAAGATATTTAACTGGAAATACTAGCTATTTACCTTCTTTCCTGAAGAATTTATATATCTGCAGCGAAATAAAAGATATTATCTACCTAGCAGCTAGCCAGCTAAAGTTACTTCTCTTATAATAAGCTTTATAAAAATTCTAGAAAAAGTAGGGAAATTAGTATATTAACTGAATCTTCCCCTAATAATAAATATCTACCTAGTAGTATTAATTACCTATTTTAATCTAGTGGCAAACTTTAGTAAGAATTCCTTTTATTAAACTAGAAATACTGGAAAACCTATAGAAATAATGGATAACTATTGAAAGAAATACTAAGATAATTACCAGTATTATAAGATAAAATAGATTATTAAAAGAAAGCTATATATAAAACGTAAGGAAAACCTTAAGTATAATATCTCATTAAAGAGAAGGATTAACTTAGTATCTATAATATATAGATAAATATAAATATTATAGCCACTTCAGAACTTATAGCTAATGTTAGGTAAGATAAAGAAGAGAAAGATTAAATAAAGAAAGAAATTAAATAAACTAAGAAACTATTAATACTATAATATCAAGTTTTAGAACTAGAGAAACTAATTAATATCTAGCATAAAGAAATCTCTAGAAATCCTAAAGTTAACTTTACCTATAAGAAATAAAAACTATAACTATATAGAATTTAGAATTTCCAGAAGGAAGAAATAATTAGATTATTATTTTTAATAGCCTTTCTCTTAAGAAATTACTTAGAATTTCAGAGTATAAAGATCTTATTAGTAGATATATTTCCTATAGGTTACTCATTTGTTATAGAGAAATTAAAAGTTTTAAGCCTACAATCTTCCCTCTAAATAATAGAATAATTATTCTTTCTCTAAGAAATACTATTTAACTTCCACTAATAAATAAGAGGTATCTTATATTACCTTTAAATTCCGTTAGAAATAATTCTACTAATTTTCTTATATTTACTAATTTTCTCTATACTTTCTATTTCTCTAAGAATTTCTAAAATTTCTATATTTTTCCAATTTCCCTAAGATTCTTAATAGAAACTCCATATTTTCCTATAAGAAGCTTTTTATTTATTAAGATATTATATTAATATTTTATGTCTAATCTAACCTACTATAATTATTTAAGAAATAATATATATAATAAGCTATTTGGATGAGGCTAATAGCTTACTTTCTATTGTAACTATTAATAAATATATTACCTCCTAAAGTATAACTTCAGCCATTCCACCCCTACTAACTGCTGCAGCTAGCTCTAAGTTAATTTAGGGTTAAACCTCTTACAGCTACAGCAGCTAGTATATTCACTTTATATTAATCTTTTTAATAATAAATAACTAATACCTTCTTCTATATTAACCCTACGCTCTTATATCCTCGCGCTATCTATATATAATTTAAATATCTTAAGAAATTTAATTACTGCTAACTATAGCTACTTTATTTAAATACTTATTATAATTTCTATATCTGTAACTTTAATATTCTTACTGCATTTTACTTAGCCCTAAGATAAGACTTTACGCCACTAATATAAACGCTTTCCGCTATTAATATAAAAAGTCTCTGCTACTAATATAAGCTAACTTATAATCTCTATATAAGTATAATAAAACTTAGCCTGCTTTTATTAATAAATAATCTTAATATATTAGTTAAGTATAGTTAATATATAAATAATATTAGTATAAATATAGATACTTTTAATAAAGCTATATAGTATCCAAAATTCCGGTAATTATAATACTTTCATATTCTCAAGTATCTGGTAACTAATATAGTATATTAACATTAGAATACTATCTAATTTATAACTAGTTTCCAAAATTATTAGCTTAATATAGCAGATTATAGAATAGCCGGACGATTCTCTTCTAAATATCTAAAGTCTGCCTGTTAATATTAATACTTATAGTATTACTTAGACGTTTTAGAAAATATTAATATTTTCTGTTATAGAAATTATAAAGAAATATTTTAAATCCGTCATTATATTACCCTGGTTGCAGATAGCTATATAAACTTAATGAATATTCCGGGTTTATTATAAAGAATATAGAAAAGTAATAAATTATAGAGTATTTAGCTTTCAGCCTTTTATTTTATCCTATCTTTAAGAGGTTTATAAAGATCCTTAACTTTATAGTCTTAATAGTTACTTTCAGCTATATATATTAAGCTTTAACCTTACTAAAGTTTTTGCTAATTATTACTTTAAGGTTTTCCTTCACTATAAGGTTAAATATTATAACTGGGAGCATAATTATCTATAATAATAGGTAGTTTTATTACTATTTAAACTAGTTATAAGCTAGTACTAGTATAAATACTATTGCTAGGTAAGTGTTACAGTTAGAACTATATATAGAGTGAAAAGCTTAAATACCACTATAGGTATAAAGTAAAAGTAACTACATAATAAACTATTCTATATTCCTCTTACCAGAAAGAATAGTATCTATATTCTTATATTTAAGAAAAATCTTTAAGTAGTTACTATTTATAAAGGTAAGATAAACCTAATCTATTAACTTAAGTTAGTAGGTAAGAACTTTATAGTATTTATAGAAATACTTCCTAATAAAATTAAAAATTTCCATAAGTAACTTAGTAAATAAAAATTAGTAAATTCTTATAAAAATATCTAAAGTTAAATAATTTGTATTAGTAATACCTTCTTCAGCTTTACTAATAATATAGCTACTATTTAATATATATTTAGGAAGAATCTATAGCTACTTATTTACATAACCCCAGTTATACCTACCTAACTATATCAAAAAAAACTAACTAACCTACAAGAAGTTATAGAATTTAATATCTCTAGCTTCTAGTTTATTATCTAGCTATATTCTTACTAATATAGATACTATAACTATTTAAATTAATATAGTAGAATAACCTTAGGTTTAGAATAATTAAGATTAATATACTAATATTTCCACTAAGAAACAATAGGCTAATTCCGCAGCTATACTGCAGAATACTATATTTTAATTTATTTCATAAATATAATCTTTCTATATCTTCACTATCTTTCTTCTTTCTTCTTCCTATTACTACTAAATGCAAAATATAGCTAATTTCAAAAAGGTAGGTAAAATCTATTGAAAGCCTTAAGCTTATAAAGATAGTAATTACCTAATATTATAATAGTTAGATTTTAGCTAAAACAGTTATAAATAATATTACTAAACTCTTCTATAAATAATCTAATATAGTTACTATAGTTTGAAATATATTTAAGATACTTACTATTAAATTTATATTAGTTATAATAGCCAGTAAGTATATTTGTAAGTAATAAGTTAACTTATTCTCTAATAGATTCTCTAAATAACTTAAGATTACTAATTAATCTACTCCTATAGCTTATTACTAGCTTTTTATAACTTTCACTAAATCCAGTAGTTTACTAAAGAACTTTCTTATAATTTCTAAATATATTTACTAGATATATTTCCAGATTAACTATAACTTACTATTTTGCAAAGTTACTATTTTCTCTATTACTATTTATATTAATATCTTTAAGCTTCTTATTATTTAGATTAAAGAAAAAGGTGTAAACTTATAGTAGAATAACCTTCTTATTTCTATTAAATTCCTTATAGCTATAATTCTGACTAACTTTATTTAGTAGTAATTTCTAAAGCCTAAACTAATTAAGTTTATCCACTTAGACTTTATATTAAGAGTATTTAGTATTAGTGGTAACCTTTAGAAATAAGTATAATTCCGCCAGACTTTAGGAGAAGATATTCTAAATTTCAACTAAAAGTTAAAGTAAATAGCTAGCTATAATAAAATTAATTATTTTAATATTTATATAGAAATAGTTAAGATTACTCTTTATATTAATACTTACAGTCTGCAGTATATACTACTACTGTGGTGAAGCGTGGAGACCCTCGAAAAAGCCTCATAGCTACATACGGAGGGGATATGAGGAAGCAAAAAGGCTTGTATTTAGTACGAATAGGAGACCTAATCTGAAGGGTATTTATACCTATATAACCAGGGCTATGAGGCTACAGAACGAACCCTATAGGATACAGAGCAAACTCCGTATCACAACACACCCCCCCAGACGTAAGATATTATTAACAACAGTATCATATATCTGGATAAAGCTATTCCCAGTAGTTTTTATCTAGTTTTCTAAATATAAAAAGTCTAAATAACTATTTCAGAGCGAGGGCAATAGAGTATTAAGCTATAAGCGAAAGTATACAGCTTTAAACTATAAGTAAGGATAATAGAACCTTTAAGCTTTTCAGAGCTATAGCTATATCAGCCACAACCTATTATTTATATAAAAAGAATAATCCTAGATAGCCTCCACTATCTAAAAATTATCTCCCCCATACCCTTTTTAAAAGAAGATCTTTTAAAAAATATATCTGAAAGGTAGGAGGTTTCTAAACTATAGTGTAAGAGTGTGGCTAAAGGCCTAGGTAAGGGAAGGGAAAGCAGTAAAGGTAGGTCTCCGTAGGTTGTAAGATTTCAACTTAGTGTGGCTAACTAGTGGTAGCTATAAGAGAGCTTTTATCCCATAGGAGGCCTAGTAGCCTCAAGCCCTATAGGTTACATAATCCTAGCTATTCTAGCTCTCTATACAGGCTATAGAGTATATATCCTTATAATTATCCCCCCCTTTAAACGCCTTAGGCTCTAAAGTCTGTAAATATTATATAGCTGCTTTTAATATATAACTTTACCGACTATTTAGCAGTAGCTTAGAATATGAAGATAAAATAATAGATAAATAACAGTTAAAATAATAGTTAAAATACTAGTTGAAATAAGAGACTTTAAGTAATTATAAGAAGAGATTAAAGCTATAAGTATATTAACTTATACTATTCCTATAAATATATTAACCTGGGAGGTTAATAATCCCTCAGTGAAGCCTCCCTATAAGTATATTAACCTACGAGGCTTCAGTATATTAATTAGATATATTAAGGTAATTACTAGAAGAGATTAAAACTATAAGTATATTAACCTATACTATTCCTATAGATATATTAACCTGGGAGGTTAGTAATTTCTCAGTAAGACCTCCCTATAAATATATTAACCTATAAAGCTTCAATATATCAACTAGATATCTTAAAGTAATTACTAGGATATTTAATCTCTTTAGTATATTAACTAGATATCTTTAGGTAAATATTAGGATATCTAACTTCTTCTCTCTGAAGTATCTTACAGTAGATAAGATATATAAAGTTTCCTGTAGTTAATTAAGCTACTAAAATATAGATAGATATTTATTAGTTACTTTACTTCCAGAAAGAAATTACTATCATTATATCCTAATAGTCTTTTAGCTTTAGGCTTAATATAGCTTTAAGGTTTTTTTAGTAGTAAATCCTCAGTAGTTAGGTAGTTATAGTAAATTCTTATAGAGTAGCTAAGTTTCTAGTAGTATATATAAAATTTATTTTAGTAATAAATAGCTATTAAATAACCTAACTTACTATAGATTTTATATATTTAAACTTTAAGGTGGAACTTCTTAGTTAGAATTAACTTATTAACTATTTTATAGTATATATATATTAAGCTAGTAGTATTATTATAGCTAGTAGCCTTTCTAATAATACTACTTAAAGTATCCTTATAAAGCTATAATATCTCCTAGAGGTATTTAGCTGCTAAAGTTATAGCTTTCAGTAGCTAGTTATTAAACTTTTAGTATTATAAGTATTTCTATATTCTAGCTTTAAGGTAATAAAAGAAGGTAAATATATAAAGTTAAGATATCTCTAATCTAATAGATCCTAGGAACCTATAGATTACTAACTATTCAGTATAAAATTTCAGTAAGGATATCTAGTTATTATACTGAAATATATAAAGTATATTATAGAGATATAATTTTTATAGAGTAAGGTTAGTTAATAAGTAGTAAGTAAATACTGTAAAGTTAGCCTATAAAAGGTTTAGTAAGATATAATAATAATTATACTACTAAGTCTGTAAGCTATATAATAGTTTAGTTATAACTTACTAAATTTTTTATATCTCTAAGGCTTCTAGCTATAGAGTATAGCTATCTTAGATTACTATTAGCTAATTCTTAATTTTATATAAAATAGTCTCTTTATAAAGAAAGTTATAGAGGTAGCTAGGAGGTTTTAAGTAATCTTAATATTTAGAGGCTATAGATAAAGCTAGTAATAATAATATTAAGCTTACTATAGGTATACTATTAGAGAGGTATTTTATTATAACCTCTATAAAGGAGGATTATTATTTAAGAAGGTATATAAATACTATTATAATTACTATTACTATATTGGTAGCTATATTACTTAAGTTACTTATTTTAGCTGCTTATATTAATATAGCTAGTATAGAGGTTACTATATACTTACTAGTTAAGAGCGTATTTTCAGAAGGCGTATTTTCAGAAGGTGCATTTTCAGGGGCTATATTTTTGGATGCTAAATTTTCGGATACTGTAAATATCTAGACTACTAGTATAGTTATTCTTAATATAGTTACTAATTAGTTAGTAGATATTTATTATAAAGTTATTATTAAAACTCTAGTCTTGCCTCCTCAGAGAGATAGAAGTTAAAAAATTATAAGAATATAGCTAAAAGCTTAGGTAAGGGAAGAGAAAGTAGTAAAAGTAGATCTCTATAGGTTATAAGATTTCAACTTAGTGTAGCTAACTAGTAGTAGCTATAAGAGGGTTTTTATCCTATAGGAGGCCTAGTAGCCTCAAACTCTATAAGTCACATAATCCTAGCTATTCCGGCTCTCTATATAGGCTATAGGATATATATCCTTATATATAGCTAGAAATATCTCTAGTGCTCTAAAGCTACTACCCTCCTGATTTTACTTAAAGATATATAGCTACTTAAGATTGAAGCGTAAGCTTGAGAGTGTACTATATAGAATATAGCTTCTAAGCTGACTGGAGATTACTAAATATTAGTATTTATTCTACCCTCTCTATTATAACCTATACGCTCTATATACCTCCTCCTAATAGAAATATATATATATTATTCTAGACTGATCTTACTTAATATTTATAAAATATATATATTAGTAGATATTAATAGTTATTACTTCTATTTAAAATACTATAATAGCCTATTTTTATTTAATAGTCTAGAGAATATTTACTAAGTAATCCCTCTACTTAGTAACTATTATAATAGGATAGACCTTTAGCATATTCTCTCCAGACTGTTAGGAATAACCCTACAGAGAGACCTACAGTCTGAAATATTAGAATCTATCTAATTATTAACTTTATTTTATAACCTAACTTATAATCCAGAATCCCTAGTATTAAACTAAAGTTATCCTTATAAAAAAGGCTCTTAATCCTTCTCCACCCCTCCAGATATACAGAATAAATGTAAGGTATATCTAAAAAGAGATATTTATTTGAAAAAGAGGTATTTAGAGTGACTGCTATAGGTAAGTCTATCTTAGCTAAAGGAACGCTATTTTATAGGCAGCCGATCCAAGCATAGGGGAGGCAAAATATAAGAGCAGAGTGAAATTAGAAGAGGGAGAAGCTAGCTGTAAAAACAGCACAGCTAGGTGCCGAGAGGGCACCAGGGCGCCAAAAAGGCACCCTCAAGAGGTTAATAGAGCGAGGTTAAGGACCGCCTTACATATAACGTCGAGAGAGAGACGAAGAGGCACCTCGAGAAGGGTGGCGCCATATATACGTCAAGAGAGACGCGTAGGAACGCCTCAAGAAGGGTGGCGCTGCATATATATACGTCTGAAAAGAAAGATCGAAAAAGAGAGGCTCACAAGTATAGGCTACGTTCGGCTTTGGCAGAGGGGTGACGAGGTTATTAAAGGAGAGATGAAGTTGTCTAAAAAGCTGGGCTTATAACTGTAGTGAAGCGTGGAGACCCTCGAAAGGGCCTTATGGCTACGTACGGAGGGGATGTGAGGAAGCAAAAAGGCTTATATTTGGTATGAATAGGAAGCCTGATCTGAAGGGTATTTATACCTATATAACCAGGGCTATGAGGCTACGGAACGAACCCCGTGGGATACAGAGCGAACCCCGTATCACGACAACTACCTACTAAGAAAGATATAAATACTTAGTATAATAAGAATAAGATCCTTAATAAAGTAGCTAATTTCTATAATATATGCTGTAAATAATAGGGATAATATTAAAGCTTAATTATATAGATAGAATTAGAAATTATAATTACTATTTATAATAATAAAAACTAACTGGAGGAAGATAAGGAAAAACCTAATAAAATTAAGAAGAAAGCTTCCCCTATTAATTAGGATACATAAACTTAAATTTATGGAGGTTTTATCTATATTAGTTTTACTTTATTAATTTTTTAGTTACTTATTTCGTGGGAATTTATATTTATTCTTTACAGTTTCCCCAGTTATTTTATATTATAGAATACCCAACTTTCTCTAGAATTTATCTATTTTTCACCTACTTAACTAAATAGTAAAAGAAGACTTTTAGATTAATTATCTTTTAAAGCTGGTAATTATTATATATAGATACCTTAGAATCTTAATAGTAAGGAATATATTATTATCTGGAGGAAATATTTAGAATAGTATCTAAATTAACCTAAGTAATTTTAGCTATTAAAGTATTTGGGAAATTATCTTATATTTTCTATAATTTTAGGAAACTATAATTTAAGGAATTATCTAGATTTCTATATATAATTCCTAAGAAAGAAATATAGAAATTTCCTAAATATTTTAAAGTATTACTTAAAACTAAGTTGTATAATTCCTTGGAGAAGTATTTATATAAAGAGAGATTATCTCTCCAAAATTCTATAGAAAAGAGATATCCTTATTCTTCCAGATATTACCTGCATATAACTGCAATATTAACTAAAAGAACCTTCTGGAGCCTAATTTATATAGAATTTCTTTAGCTGGTATTTAAATATAAAGTAATATTATACTTTTTCTAATTTTAGGGAAATAATATTATATACTAAAAGCTATTTCAAATAACTCTAATAAAGTAAATATAAACTTCATTCCAGAGAATGTCTATTATATTAAGAATTTCTACATAAATATTATCTTAGAGATACTACTTTAACAGAAAGATGTTTAATACTCTGGTTTTAAATATATACTTTACTTTAGAAATAAGAAGAATAATATTATTATATATAATCTTTTTCTAAAAGTTAAATTTAGTTTTCTTTAAATATACTTCTATTTCTATTTACTTTAATATAATTCCATTTAGTATTATATATATTATTAACTCTTATTTATTCTAAATAAGAGTTTATTTCTTAAGAGAGTTTCTATATAAATAAGAAAACTTAGTAAACTTATAGTATTTACAGTTTAGTTACTTAAAATCTAATATTTTCCCTAGGGTTATATCTTATATTTAGGGGGTATAAATTAACGTAGTTCCTTATCTAGAGTGTAAGTATTATATAATAATCTATATTCATTAAGTTGTCTCTTATTAGAAGTTAGAATATTATATTTAGTAGCCTTATTACTATATTATTTAGAATCTCTTTAATTATCTACTTAGTTATAACTTTTGCTATTAAATAATAGTAATTAAAAATATATTTACTAATTATCTCTTTATTTTTATTATTGCAAATAAGATTCCGGAATAGGTTTTTAATATACTATATTATTTAAAATAATAAATATTATATTAGAGAAGCCTTTCCATCTATAACATCTAATAGAATATTAAGAAAGCTATTATTATAATTAATAGATAAATATAATATTAGCAATATACTGAAAGAGAAGATATTAAAATTCAGCTTTCTTTCCTATATATAAAGAAACCAGTAGGTACTTAGAATTATATCAGCTAAGAGATTATTATTAAATTTATTAAGATACTTAATAATATTAACTTTTTATTCTTTCTATAGCTAAAGATAGTAAGAACTACTATCTTTATTTGGAATATTAACTTTTAAGTAAATTCCAGTTAGAAGTTACATCATAAGGTTGAAAGAAAGTAACTTTAGTAATATATAAAGTAGAATATCTAAGGAGATATTATTCTTTTAGTAAAGAATCTATATTCTTAGTAGAGGTATCTTTATATATATACATACTAAATATATACACTAAAGAGGAAGTAGAAGTAGAAACTTTATAGATAATACTTCAAGGTAAAACTAAGGAATTATATTAAATACCTAATAAAATATATATATTAAATATATATAATTTCTACTGGATTTAGATTTCTTTATTTAACTATTTAGTTACTTTTACTCTATACCGGTAGTGGTATCTAAGCCTTTCACCTTATATATAATTCTAACTATATAATATATCCAGTAATAGTATTTATACTAATACTAGCTTATAACTCATTTAAACGGTAATAAAATTACCTATTATTATAGATAATTATACCCCCAGTTATAATATTCAACTTTATAGTGAAGGAAGACCTTATAGTAATAATTAGTAAAAACTTCAGTAAGATTAAAGCTTAATATATATAGCTGAAAGTAACTACTAAGGTTATAAAATTAAGAACCTTTATAAACCTCTTAAAGATAGGATAAAATAAAGAGCTGAAAGCTAACTATTCTATAATCTATTACTCTTCTATATTATATCTTTATAATAAAATCAAAACCCCCTTAAAATCTATATAGCCACCTGTAACTAAGGAAATATAGAATAGGTAAAAAGATATCCAGCTATAATTACTATAACTAAGACTATTAGTTTATTAAACTAAATCTCACTAAAATTATTCTAAACGCTATAATTAACAGGCAGTCTGTAGATATTTAAAAGAAAATTATATAACTATTCTATAATCTATTATATTAAGCTAACTATTTTGGAAATTAGTTATTAATTAGATAATATCCTAATACTAATATACTATAGTAATATTAGTTACTAGATACTATATAGTATTATAGTAATATAATTATAAAGGTTTTAAAGGCTATCCAGCTACACTAAAAGTATTTATATCTATATAAATATTATTTATATATTAGCTGCACTTAATATATTATAATTATTTACTAGTAAAAGCAGGCTAAGTCCCACTATACTTATATGAAGCTTATACGTTAGCTTATATTAATAGTGGAAAACGTTTATATTAATAGTAGAGAACTTTTATATTGGGAATATAAAGTTTTATCTGGGGAATCTAGAGGATAATAAGGTTATAGATATTAAGGTTATAATAAGTATTTAAATAAAGTAGCTATAGTTAGCAGTAATTAAATCTCTCAAGATATTTAAATTATATATAGTATGAGGGTATAAGGATATAAGGTTAATATAGAAGAAGTTATTAGTTATTTATTATTAAAAAGGTTAACGTGGGGCAGGTATGCTAGCTGTAGCTATAAGGGGTTTAGGCTTAGATTAACTTAGGGCTGGCTGCAGTAGTTAGCAGGAGGATAGAAAGGCTGAAGTTATACTTTAGGGGGTAATATATCCACTAATAGTCATAATAGAAAGCAAGCTATCGGCCCCTCCCCTTTATTTAACTATATAATTATAATATATAATATTTAGTTTAAAAATCTAAATTCTATGTATAGATACATTTTAAATAGGCTATTTTAAAAGCTTTTACTTAGAAAGTAATTAGGAAAATAGAAAATAACTTGAATACTATAGATAATCTATTCTTAATACTTAGAATTCTTAATTTACTTAATATTACTTCAATTCTATCTTATAATATAATAACTATCTTTAGTATTATTATGGAGGCTAAAAAGAAACTTTAAGATATTAAAGTTACTTTTAGTAAGCTTCCTTCAGAATAAGGAAATTAGTTACTAATATTTAAGATAACCTCTAAGCTATTTAATCCACTTAGAAATACTAATTTTAAAGTTCCCCCAATTAGTAAGGGAATTAAGAATATTATTTATATTTAAATTAATATACTAATAAAGCTATCTATCTTAGTAATATGTAAAGACATTATATATATTAAACATATTAAGAATTTAAAATTATATATAATAAACAGTAAATTTATTTTGGTAGTTACGCTTTAGTATTTAGAGGTAGGTAGAGGTAGCTAACTAATATAAAATACTTATGGAATCTAAGATTTTAACTTAAACCTATTTAAAAATAATAATCTTAACTGCTACTTTATATACTTTATATTTATAGTAACTATCTAAATATAAGAAGTTTCCCTAAGCTTATATTTGCCTAATTAACTATACTTTACTTTAGAGGATTTCTATAAATACTTTACTTTATACTTAGTTATTTAAGTGGGAACTTTCTATATAAAATATACTTATATAAAAAACCTCCTAATATACTTAAATCCTTTAAGAATAATCTTAAGAAAGTAAAATTCTAAAGATACTGAAGTTATAAATATAATTCATATAATATCTTCTAAATAACCTCTGGAGTATTTTTTATTACCAGATTATGTTTTTCTTTTTATAAGTCTTTTAATATAAATATAAATTAACTAACTTCTAAAGCTATCGATAATCTAGAAAGATACTTTTCAGCTTTTAAAGTAACTTTATAATTTCTTTTTATAAGTTGTAAATATTAAGATAAAGATACTTTAAGGAAAGGAAATCTGGATAATTATTCTATAAGATAAATTTAAAGGGAAGTTAATTTCCCTTAAGTAAATACTTTTATATAAGAGAAATAAAAATAGGTTTCTTAATTACTATAACGTAAGAGTTTATATTTATAGTAACCTATAGTAGCTAGATTCTTTAAAGTAAGTATATATTATAATATTAGGTATATAAATTTTCTATATAGTAATAGCTATTACTATATATTTTAAACTGAAGATATTTCAACTAAATATTATTAATATCTTTCTAAATATATATTTTGACTTTAAAGGTATTTTTATATAACATTAACTATCTAAAGAATTTCGATAGTATAATAATTATATTAAACTTATCTATATTCTATATAGGCTATAAGATATATCTTTCTGTTGCAAGGTAGGTAGGGTTGAGACATATATCCAGTAAAGTGATACCTTACGTTAAAGGTATATATACTAGATATTCTCAGGGGAAGAGAGAATAGTATAAAAAAGTGAATAATAGTTATATTCTTGTAAAGAGTGTTGTTGTTGGTTGATCTAGATATATGCTAAAAGAGGGTAAAGTAGCCTCTTTTATAATACTATCTTTAGTTCTAGAATATTCTAATTATTACTAATTAGAATATTTCAGTAATACAGGCTTACGTCAGTAATTACACGTTATTACGTATACTGAAGTTAGTTACAGGTAAGTACCCTGTAAAAGAAAGAAGTAGAATATTCCACAGAATATTCAGCCTGTAGGTATAGTACTACTATAAGGTAAACACCTATAGCCTAACAATTTAACATTCCCTCTTTTACCTTATAGTAGTAAAAGAATAAAAAAGTGAAAAAAGTAGATACCTAAAACCAGTTTAAGATATCTATAAATCAATATCCAAACAAGTACCCTGTAAAATAATAGGTACTATAGGTAACTATTCTGTAGTACCCTATAAAAGATATTATGGTACTAATAGTAGCAATCTGTAGTACCAGTAGTACTATAGAATAATAGTACTAAAAATAGGCTAAAAATACCAGGAGAATTACTGGTTATTAATAGCTCTAGTTACGCTAATTAACCTAAGAAATTTAGTGAATTTAGGCTCGGGAAGAGGTTTACTTAAGCTATCGGCAGGTATTCCAGAGGTTGAAAGATATTTAACCTCTATATTACCTACTAAAACCTCTTATCAAGTGAAAAAATAGTATATAGCCGTATATTTAATACGCTGGTGGTACTCTGGATTATAGGCTAAAGCTAAAGCTCCACTATTATCAATATAAATAGTCATAAGCTTAGTATAAATATTTAGCTTTAAAAGTATACCCTATAACCACTTAGCCTCCCTAATAGTCTCTTGAAGACTATTAAATTCGGCTTCAGTAGTAGATAAGGTTACTACAGACTGTTTTTTCAATTTCCACAAAATAGGACTATTATTTATAGTAAATAAATAGCCTCCAGTGGATTTTCGAATGCTATAGCAGCTAGCCCGATCTAAATTAGTATAGCCTACTAAATCTATAGTAGGGCCCCCTCTGTAAGTAAATACTAAATCAGCAGTAGTAAATAGGTATCTAAATATACCTATAACTATTTTCAGTAGTTTTTCAGTAGATCTATATAAAAACCTACTAATAAAAGTAACTGAAAAAGCTAAATCAGGCTTAGTCATAACCATAGCGTACATAATGCTACTAACTAGATGCTGATACTGCTGTAGTAAATCCTTAGTGGGGTTATAAATAGAATTTTCTTCTGTAAGAGATAAATCCTTTAAAACCCCAGGATTTAGAGGGAAATTTGAAGGCTTTATAGCAGTTAAATTATTCTCAGATAATACCTACTTAATATAGTAGGCCTAAGAGACCTGGAGAGTTTTTTAGGCTTAATTACATATAATACTAAGCTCTAAAAAGTAAGATAATTCTCCTAGATCCTCAATATCAATAAATCTTTTCAGAAAAGATTTAAATTTAGTTAAAGTGGTTAAATTCTTTCCGAAGATCAGAAAGTCATCCATATAAGTAACTAAATAAATAGAATCTTCAAGGCTATTATTATAATAAGTAGCCTTATTAGGTTTTAAGGATAAAACCCCTAAATCATGAAGAATGTTTCGAGTTTTCTTTTGCCACTATCTAGAGCTTTATTTTAAGCTATATAGAGCCTGTAGTAGCAGTAAAACCTCATTGATACTAGGATTAAATTCCATAGTATTTAATTTAGGAAATATTTTGAAAAGTTTAATAAGAGGTAGTTTAGAGATTTTTATATAAATCTCTTCTTCTTAATCCCCATATAAAAAGGATCTAACTATACTAATAAAGTGGATTTCCCAATCTTAGGCTGTTACTATAAATAAAAATGCTCTAAAAGTAACTAAATTAAAGCCTGTAGCAAAAGTCTGGAAATAATCTATACTATATTCCTACTGAAATCCTTTAGCTACCAAATAAATCTTATATTTATTTATAAACCTATCTAGGTTAAACTTACACTTAAAAACCTATCTTATAGCTATAGAGTTTTTAGAGAGATTTTTATAATAAAGCTATTTAGTAGATATAGCTTTAAAAATACCTCTATAAATTAGCTAGCTAATCTCAGTATTAATAGCCTTAAGCTATTCCTCTTTTTCAGTAGTATTTAGAGCCTATTTGAGGGTTTGAAGCTCTAAATAAGTAAATAAGATATAAGGTATATATTATAAAATAAAGTAGTTGCAGTAGGTAAATACTGCCTATTTAAGGCTAGGCTTACCTAAAATAGTCTATAATAGCTAGAATATAGTTTTTATTTGAATAAATAAAAATATAGAGGAAAGAAAGCTTCCGCGTAACTACTATTACAGGATTTATAGTGACAGGATAGCTAGTTATATAGCTATATATACATATATAACCACTAGAGTTAATATATAATAAATACCTCTAGTTTAGAAAAGAAGTTATACCCTTATAGTTCCACCTTCCTAGTCTAAATTATTATATTCTAAGTAACTACTACTGTCACTAGTATTTACTATATTATCACTAATATAAGTATTAGGATTATTACTAGTGTAACTTATAGCTATATTACTGGTGTAATTATTAGAATTATTATTACTGCTGTAACTACCAGGTGTATTATAGTTGCTAGCGTCTGCCTTAATATTACTACCAGGAGTGTTGGAGGCGTCCGGATTGGAGTTTTCAGTATCATATACCTATTCAGTAAATATAGATATCAGGCTATTATTATTATTATTATTATTATTATCGTCGTTATTATCGTCGTCGTTATCAGTGTCGTTATTGTTATCATGACCGTACGGAAGGTAAATGCCAGTACTGCTCTTGCCTTACGTAGAGGCATGACTGGTGCCACTCCGCTTTAGTATAGTTGCCATGGATCACGTAAATGCCGTAAATTGCGTAGATGCCATAGATCACGTAAAGGCATAACTGCTATTATTACTGGAGGTAGTATAACTACTGTAGCTATTATATACAGAGGGGGTCACTCTAGTTAATAACGTTATTTGCTATGGCTATAGCTATAGTTATTATAGCGTTAATTGCTATAGCGTAAATCGCTGTGGCTGTTATAGTGTAAATTGCTATAGCGTTAACTGCCGTAACAGTTGCCGTAGTTAACGTGTGACGACATTGTCGTTACTCTGCTTTTAAGCTGAAGTTTGTTAATTACCCTGCTTTTAAGCTAAGGTCTGTATGCTAATCTGGCTTATCTAATTAGTCTAATTAGTAATCAGATAAGGATAACGCTATTGATAAGAGGGAATTAAGAAAAGAGAAGAAAGAGTAATAGTTATCTCCTACCTTCCTAAACTAACAGAAGGAGATTTAGATTCTATAAATATTATATATAAAGTAGTTACAACCCTCCTTAATACTAAAGTAGCTCTTACTTTATAACGTTTTTAATATAAATAACGTAATATTAGTTAAGCTATAACCTTAAAATATAATATAGATATAACTATAATAGCCTTATTTTTAATAGGTAGTTTAGCTATAACTTTATTACTTATAATAGATAATATTAATTATACTACTAATTATTATAAAATAAAGTAGTTACAGTAGGTTAATACTGCCTATTTAAGGCTAAGCTACCTAAAATAGTCTGTAATAGCTAAAATATAGTTTTTATTTAAATAAATAAAGATATGGAGGAAAGAAGGCCCCCGCGTAACTGCCGTTACAGGATTTATAGTGATAGGATAGCTTGTTACATAGCCATACGTGCGTACGTAACCACCAGAGTTAATATATAATAGTATAGAAGACCTTATAGAAGGTTAGTATAAAGTAATTGCTATAGAGGACGCTAAGTTATAAGGATAACTATAGCTAGAGGTAATTCCCCCTACTATATTATTCTTAATAAATTTAAAATATGCCATTTTTACTAACTTAAATTTATAAGGTTTAGTTAGTATAAAAACTCAAGCAAATTTAGAAGTATCTTTATAGGTAATAAAGGAACTTTCTTCTGTAAAAACAGTAAGTTTATCACTATTTTTTCGTTTTTCAGAAAAGTAGTATACTAAAACTTTAGTACCTATAAATTATAAATTCTCTATATTTAGCTTATTATATTTTCCTGAGTAAATAAAATCCAGGAACACCTATTGAGAAGTAACTATAAGTCTTATTATAGTAGTTAAGTTAACTAAGTTAATAACTGCAGATATAATAGCACCCAAATATAGAGGGGTAGCCCTTCTGAAAGTAAAATAATATAGATTTTTTCAATTAAACCCCTATTAGTATACTCTATAATACTATTTTATTCGGAGGTATAGGCTATAGAGAACTTTAGAATAATTCCCTAAGTTTTTATATAATTCTCTAATAATCTAGAATTAAATTCTCAGCTATTATTAAGGTAAAAGAAAAGCAGAAAGATAAAGCCTAAATTAAATTTTATAGTATTCTAGTTAAGCTATAATATAGCTAAAGATTTTATCTTTTTTAGCTATAAAGTCTATACCTTTATAGGTATTATAGTTATTAGTATATAGAATAGTATAATTATTTCCTATATTACCAGTAAGGCTTACTATTAGCAATATAATAACTATAAGACTATTAGAGTCTTACAATATACTAACTATATAGTACAGCCTAATAGTGGAGATTAGCTACTAGTAATAACTAGCTACTAGTTATTACTACCTACTAAGTAATTAGTAACTAATTACCTAGAGTATCTAGATCTAGCTTATATATAGCCTATAGACTATATACTATAAATATTAATATATTTAACTCTATTAGTATACTATATATAATAATATATATAATATACTTTCTCCTAATAAAACTAATATTAATTAATAATTAACTTTATTATTACTATTTACTATAGATTAGTAAAGTTTATTTAAATAGAAATAACAATAAAAGATTATTAAGTTTAACTTAAAGTAAGATTACTAATCTCTTAATTTATTTAGATATTTGTAATAATAATCTCTTATCTAACTTAAAGTAAAATAATATCTCTTTAATAATTATATTAATATATTTTAATTTTAGCAGCTAGATATTTATCTATATTTAAAATTAAAAATATCTTATATAAATATATTTATTAAATATCTTTATTATATAATTTATTGAATTTCTATAGTAAAGGAATTTATAGTATTCTAAATTTTAGAATCTCCTTATCTTTTTCTTTTTCTTCTTTATATTTTTCTATTTTCTCTCCTCTCTTTCCTTACTTAACTAGTAGATAATTTCTCTCTCTAAAATTAAATTTTACCTATATAATACTAATAAATAGAATTAGTAAATAGTAAAAGTAAAATCTTCTATTTTCCTCTTTCTTTTCTCTTTTAACTTATATCTCTTTATAATTCCCCTATAGTTAGAAAATAATTAGTAAAAAACCTAAATTAGTAAAACGTCTTAGAAGATCTTTTAAAAACCTTAGTATAATAAATAATATAATTTTTTTAGAAGTAAAAATATTAATAAAATTAAAATTCTTTCTTAATAGTAAGTTTTTCACTAAATAAAAAACTTTTAATTTATTATAGAATATAATTCTAACTAAATTGATAACTAAATAATATAAATTATAGAAATATATATATATAATTACCTTTTTAGTAGAGACTTTCTGAATTTCTTTACTAATAATTTTAAGGAGTAGTTAGAAGAGATAAAAGCTACTATAGATAAATAAATATCCTAGTATTCATAGAATATTCTTTTTATTTATAATATTAAAGTTAATATAAAAGGTAAATAGATCTACTAAATCCTTATAAACTTAGTAAAGTAAAATATATTTATCTTATAGACTAAAGAAGAAATTTAAAGAATAGTTATAAAATTACAGAATTTTAAGATACTTGTTAATAACTAACTAGACTTCCTCAATAATATTATTTTTACCTAGTAGATATATTCTATAATCTAGAAATAATAAAAAAAAATAACTTATTAAAACTTTATAAAACTTAATATTTATCTAACTCCCTTAAGAAACTAATCTTAAGGAATATCTTAATAAATAGAGAGATCTATAGTTAATTTACTATTATTAATAATAAACATAACTCCTCAGTAATAAGGATAATTTAAATAATAAGATTTTTAAGATTAATAAGATTAATAACTTTCTTATAATTAGAATTAATAGTATAAACTTCCTACTCTATCTTCTATAATACTTTCTCTATATATTAATTTTATAAATAACTACTAAGAGACTAAATCTCTCTCTATTAATATACTAATAGTTAAGAATATAATTAATCTAATAAAGATATATAACTTCAAGATAAAATATAGAGAAGCTCTCTATAATATTTTTAAATTAAAAATCTATATCTTTAGAAACTATTTTCTAAAGTTAAATATACTTAACTATATATAAGCTAAAGTTTTCTTAATTATACTAAAAAACTAAACTCTTAAATATTATTTTAACTACTTTAGTAAATTCCTTAATCCCAGGATATTTTATAATATAGCTTACTATATTAAAAATTACTTTAAAAGTAATAAAAGTTAATAAATTTACCTTATTAACTAACATAATATAATATTCAGGAATATTATTACTAATAATTAAGATAAGATAAGAAAAAAGATATTTAAGATTCTTTTTACTAAATTAATATATATTTAATACTAATTTTAGCTTCTGAAACTACCTCTTAAATATATACTAAAGAATATTAGAATACTAATTAGCTTTCTTTAGCTTTATAGTAATATACTAGGGAGTCTATAACTAATTATAATCTATAGTTAGTATTACTATAAATTTTCCTTCTATAATATCTTAATATATACTTAAAGATACTAATAATTCTAAAAAACCTTTATTAATTAGTATAAATCAATACTAAATTAACTAAATATATAATTTACTTTAAAGTTCTTACTGAGAATATAAATATAACTATTAAGAATACTTCTAAGTATTATTTAGAGGAGGATATTACTTAATTCCTACTACTTCATATAGCTGATTTAATAATAAATAATATATATATAGTAAACTTAATTACTAATTAATAAGATACTCTCTTAATAAAAGAAGAAACTTCTATAACTAATATAAATTTAATTTTTATATAGTAAATATATTAATATCTATTTATTACTACTTTTGTATATAACATAAAAAAATAGAAAATTTAAATAATAATCCTAGAGATATTAATAAGACTAATATTAAAGATAATATAATAATATATTACTTTTAAGATTATTAGCTTAAAAATTAACTTAAAGTATTTAGTTCTCTAAATAGCTTTTTAAATAACTTTATAATATCTTACTTTAAAAAATAATCTATACTTCTAGATAGTTAAAAGATTATAAAACTCCTCTAGAATTAAGTAGTAATCTATATCCTAATAAAAGAAGATAATATAACTAAGGAGATTATTATTTTAGTATCTATATTTATCCTTAAAAGATACTATTTAGATATAGTTTTCTAAAAGATTTTATCTAACTTAGATATTACTAACTACTTTATAACTAGCTACTTTTAGTTTAATATTCTAAAATAAACTATCTTTCTCTCTATTCTCTTAAAGATTTCCAGAAGAAAGTTAATCTCTATTTATTTTAAAGGAGGTAAACTTATAAAGATAATAAGTATAGTTAATATACTTATATTACTTAGTATAATAATATTCTATATAATTCCCTATAAGATTCTATTTCTATTATAATTTACTAATATAAATTACTTTAGTATTATATTTAATAATATTTAAAATTCATTATATTAAAATAAGAAGATTATCTTAATTATATATAAATAGGAATATTTATAGATATTATTAAATAAGGAGGAGATATTTACTTTCTTATATTTAATAGAAATTAAGATCTAGAGACTCTATTATTACTTTAGATATCTATCTATTATATATCTTTAAGAAATCCTCTATAAAGCTAAATATCTAGTTAATTAAGAAGTTCTTATAGTTCTTAAAAATTACTACTATTAGTATTAGATATATAATACTACTTCCTCTTAATTTAGATTTACCCTCTATAATAATATTAACTTTAACTTTAAAGTTATTATTAATATTTTTTACCTTAAGAATAACTACATTATTCTCTATATTATTAATATAACTATAGTTTTTAATATTACTTAATTCTTACTTAATATTTTAGTAAGATTAATATAGGAAGCTTTTAAAGTATACTAAATTAATATTTATTTATATCTACTAGATTTTATCTCTACTAATACTAGAATAAACTTCTAATCTAGAGATTTCTATTTAGAAGCTAAAATAATAAGCTTAACTATCAGAATTATATTTATTAACATTTATAATAATATTAGTAAGATAGAATACTACTATATTCTTCTCTATTATATATATAAAATCCACTATTAAGAATACTTATTATTATTATGAAAATATTACCTCTAGACTACTTATAAGTTAATAAATAATACTATTAATCTGAATAATCTTATATTTATACTTCTTATCTTTAGAGTTTACTTCTAGTTTACTAAAAACTCTACTTTATCTCTAGAGATAGTTTTATAAGTATAGATAGTCTAAAAAGTAACTGAAGCTATCTACTATAAATATATAAAAAGAATTATTAATATTACTATAGCTACTAATAATAACTTTAATATATTGTAAGTTATAAGTTTCTTATTATAGTTATTTATATATATTTAGTGAAAAAAGAAAGATTAGTAAGATTTCTTCTTTCTACTTACTATTTATAGTAAAATATATATTATTAATCTCTCTTATAGTTCTTAAGAATTCTATTTAACTATTATGAAAATATACTATAAAAGTAATAATATTTCTCCTTAACTATATATCCTAGTAGAGATATAAAAATACTTTTAATATAAATATAATAATAGTAATATTAATAAGATTAGAGATTCTTCTTAAAAAACTTTACCTACCTTAATTTTATTCTCTATTATCCTTAAAATTTAAAATACTCTAGAGATATTAGAAGATAATAATATCCTCCCTCCTTATATTAAAAGTGATATATTGCTACTTTCTAATAAGAATAAATATACTAGATATTAGAAAATAATAAAATTCTTCCTTAAACTCTTAAAAGTTATATTTAATTAGGAAAATCTCCCTTCTAATAAAAAAGTAACTAAAAAGATTAATTTATAGTTTTTCTTATAGTTAAAAAAGAAGCTAATCTAACTTTCTCTAAATCTCTCTATTAAAAAGAGATTATTATTACTTCTAGCTTCTTCTTTAAAAGGTTAATAAAAAAGAAAGTAGGAAATATTATTAATAATAATATAGTTAAGATTATTTAATATAATCTTATTATCTATAGAGATTATATTATCTTTAAGTTTTAAATTATTAATAAAATTAAGAATAAGGATAGTAACTAAGTATATAAGAAGTTAAAACTTATAATTTAAAGTTTTAGAGATAATAGGAAGCTTATAATTCTTATTTAGTTTTTTATAATTTAGAGAAGTAGCTAAAAATTAATTATAATTATTATCTTTATATTCATAAAAGATAGAAGCTTCCTCCTTTAGCTAAAAGATATTATTTAGATTTATATTTAAGCTAAAACTAAATTTATAAGATATATTATAGTTAAGTTACTTACTTACCTTAAAAACTAATATTCTCTAGAATCTATAATAATAATTATTAAATTACTTTATAATTTAGCTAAAATTAGTATTTACTAGTAAGTAATATACTTAAAATATTATAAAGAATAATTATATATAGAGATATTTATTTATAATATTTATTTTTTTATCTCTTAACTTAATAATAAGATATTTAGTATAATTATTAGAAGCTAGCTATAAGAGGGATCTTAGTGGTGCCTAAATAGGTTTATAATGAACTTAAAGAGTTTACACCTAGGGTGAAAACTCTTCACTAGACTGTAAGTATAGCAGCTATATAGAATCCTAATAGCTATATACTATATAAGCTCTAAAGCTTAGATCTATAATATACCTCCCACTAATCCCCCCTTCTATTACTATAACGATAATAGCTATTATAAACTTTAAGCTTATTCAGTTATATATTAACCTCCAGCTAGTAGTAAAAATTAGCTACTATTATACCTTCCTGATACACCTCTAATATTAAATAGTGTAGCTAATAATAAAAATTAAGTTACTCTATATCCAGATTAGTAATTAAGTAATCTAATATCTTAACTAATCCTCTCTTATAATTATAAAATAAACTCTCCTCTCCTCTACTCTCTATATCTTTCCTTCCTTTAATATATAATCTAATTTCTCCTTTCTACGTCCACCCTAATACTACTAAATTACTATAACTTTACCCTCCTTCCTTATTACTAATATTATATCTACTACTACTAATCCCCTAAATAACCTCCTTAGGTTTCCTCCTCTTTATATTTATAGTAATTATATTATTAAAGATAATTCTAATAATAAGTCTAACTCCCCCCCCTAGTTAGTTCCTTCCGCCTATCTCCTATATTATACTAAATAGAATTATATTAGGAAGTTATAATTCTATATACTTAGTAGTAGTTTCTCCTACTATTAATATTTTATAATAAAAAATAAGTATAAATAAGGTTATAACCTCTTTACTATAAGTATTAAACTTTATACTATTAGTTACTAAATTAATAACCTGATTACTATAAGCTAAACTATCCTTATAGAGAATATAGCTTCTACTAATATAGATGGCTCTAAAAGTTATTATATCTCTATCCTATTAGCTACCTTCTCTACTACAGTTTAATACTATAATAAATATCTCTATTATACTTAGTAGAATCCTCTAGTATATATTACTACTATATTTATAATTTCCTCTATTTATAGTAAGAATATCCTTACTTCTACCTTTATTTTTAACCTCTAGTAGTTTACTATTAGTTTTATTAATATTATATAAATAATAGTAAGTTATTTTCCTTCTTTTTTTTCTTTTTTATTAAATTAATATCTTATAGTAGGATACTATAATATACTCTAATACTTAAAGTATCCTCTATTACTATTATAACTATATTTTTAGTTCTACTGAAAGTAATTCTCCTATTTATTATAACTATACTATTACTACTACCTGTTTCTAACTTTAATACTCTAGTTATAAGGAGGAGCTCTTAATTATTATTAAGAGTAATAAGGAGGAGAAGGAGATATAGGAGGATAATAATATTTTTAGTGATAATAAGTAAACTTTTAGGCTATAGTTTAGTAGTTTATTATATTTATTAGAATCTCTAGTCTGTAGCTTACGTAGTTTTAAACTATTAGTAAATTAATTTTAACTTATTACTTTCCTTAATATTTCTATATTATAACTTAAAATATAATACTACCTTATTACTAATAAGGCTCTCTAGTAGTTTCTATATTAGAATATTATATCTTTTTTATTTTACTAATATATTTTAGTTATATTTTTTTCTTAAAGTATTTTTTATAGTGAGGATTTCCTCCACTTTATATTTTTGTCATATTTCTCTATCCTCTCTTACTAATATTAAGATAGAGTTAGGATAGATATTTATATATTACTATAAAGGTAAAATATTATCTCTAGCCTATTTAATAAAGTTGATATAAAATATAGAGTATATATTTACTAGGATATTAAATATAATATTAAGTAAGCTTAGTATATTAATAATATAATACTTATAGGCTACTTAGTTAAGCTTCTTACTTAGCTAGTTTATCTTAATATAGTATAATAAAAGCTAAATTTTATTACTTACTTAGAATTTCTCTATTACTTATTACTTCTAGTTTATATCTATCTTATTATATTATTATATATATATTATTACTACCTAAGTAAGGATAATATTTTCCTTAAGGTGGGTGAGAAATATTAAAATCCTCCCAGAGTCTGAGAGAGTAAAGTAGCTTTTAACCTGAAGGGATAAAATTAATATTACCTTAAAGTTATTTAGAAATTTATTAAAGTTTATTTTAGTAATAAAAAAGTTTCTATTATTTAATATTAATTAATATATAGTAATATATAATAGCTAGTCTAGCTGTAAGAAGGTAATATATATTTATAGGAAAGTCTGGATTTTTAGTATTATTTATTCTATTTTACTATCTATCTGGAGGTAGAATAATATTAAGAGTAATTATTATACTTCTGTAAGTTAATATAATATTAACTAAAAAATATTTATCCAGTCTAAGCTATAATTAGTAATAATTAATATAGAGAACTTATAGAATTACTACTAAATATCCTAGAAATACTTTATATATACTTCTATAGATATTAATATTATTACTTTAAGCTGGATATATTTAGATAATTAGTCTGTAATAATTATAAGGAACTTAGAGTTCTTATCTCTTATAGATAGTAATTTTATTATAAAATTAATAAAAATCTGGAATTAAAACTAATTAGAAATTAGGAGGGACTATAAAAGTTTCTAATAGTATTATTAGCTTTTATATAAATAGTAGTAGATATTATATACTTATATAAACTATTTAATATCCCTTAATATCTTATCTTAATATTAATCTTATAAAAGAGTTATAAATATTAAGTTAATATCTAAGTAGCTAAGGATAGAGAAGTTATAAACTATCTGAAAGATTATAATTATTAGTAATTTATACTTTAGGATCTAGATTTAACCTTAATATAATAATATTCTGTTAGGTTCCACTAAATAGTTAGCTACTTATATTCTTATATTTACTATAAGTAGGAATATTCTTAATATTTATTAGATTACTTTAAGGTGGATTTAATATATTAATATTATTATAGTTTCTTAATTCTATAGAGTAGGCAGTATAGTATCCTTAAAAATAATAAATCTATCTAATAATCTATTAGTAGCTTATTAATAATATATCTTCCCTACTATAGTATTTATATAATATATATCTAGTAATTTACTAGTATTTTATTAGTAGTATATCTCTTTCAGTATAGTCTCTAAATCCTCCTCTTTAGTTTTAGTAGTCTTAATTAGGATTATCTAGAAAAACTCTATTATATTCTTAATATTAATTTAAATAAGCTAGAGGATCTATATTAATAGTTATAACTTTATAATATTATCTTAACTTTACTATAATAGAGTATCTAGATACACTATAAGGTAGCTTAAGTAATACTATAAGATAAAACTGAATTCTAATAGGATCTCTACCTACTTAATTTATCTCTCTAAAATAAATTTCAAGCTTATAAAATACTCTAGAGTTTTATAATTAGAAAGAATAGTAAAAAGTTCTATAATATTTTATTATTCTATTAACTATATTTTTAGGTAAAATATAATAATCAATAGCTTCTTATTATAGATTATATAATTTTACTATACTGAAGTTAATTAGACTAAGTAGTAAATTATGAGCTAGAGTATATTCTCTTTATTTTCCTATAAAAAATAACTTCTTAGGGTTACTTCTAAATAGTTAGTTTTAATTATTATAGGTCTCTTAAAGTTCTACTAAGTTATAATTAGTTCTAAGATAAATATTAATTTAAGTATTTTAAATACCTCTTAGTATATCGTATCCTAATAGAATAAGATACTTTTCTATATTGATTAAGTGAGAGGTTCTATTAGGTTTAAGAAGTAATTAACTAAATTATAATAAAAGTTTATAAAGCTGAGGAAGCTCCAGACACTCTAGATATTCCTAGGCTCCTCCTACTTCCTAATAGTTTTAACCTTCTTAGGATTATAATAAATACTCTTCCCTACCTTAATAATAAACCTAAAGTATTTTATCTTCTTTACTGAGAATTTATATTTTTCTAGATTTAGATATAGGCTAACTTTCTATAGTTATTTAAAAATCTAGATAATTTTAACTTTATAGTTACTTTTTAATCTGTAACTATAAATAAGGATATTATTAAAGTAAGCTATAATAAAATTATTTAGTACTCCTTAAAATACCCTATTAATATATTACTAAAATATAGTAAGTATACTTATTAATCTAAATAATATAATAAGTTATTTAAATAAACTAAACTATATCTAGAATATAGTTTTATATTTATCTCTTTCTATAATATAGATCTTATAGAATATTATTTAGATATTAATTTTTATAAACTATATAGCTTTAGTTAATAAGTATAGAATCTCCTTAATTAAAAGTAAGAAGTAGTAATTATAGTAACTAATAGTATTAAGAGCCTAATAGTTAATATAGAAATACTACTTCCCTCTTAGCTTCTTTACTAAGAGGATAAATATTCTTACTACTAAGAAACTAATTTAAATTTAATTTTTATTTATCAGGTTAGTAACTTAGTAGTAGACTTTAAGGAGATACTTCCTTAGTATATTATAGAGAGATCCCTATAGGAGGTTTAGTTTTATTTTATCTAGATTCTTCTTTAGATAAATATAGTAATTATATATCCTTCAGTATAGTAGAAAATTAGAAGTTTTCTCTTTATTAAATAGGTTTATAAAAGAGATATAGATAGCTAGTAAAGTTAGTATCTCCTACTTTAGCGTTATTAGTAGTATAACTATAAAAACTATATTAATTTATAATAAGTTAGTTACTAACTATTTATATCTTTCTTACTTTAGCCTTAAAGATATTAAGATTAGTAGTTTAATAGAATTAGTAAAATTCTTAATAAACTTACTTTTTAGCTTATTACTAATAGTCTATATTATAAAACTACTAACTAAATCTATCTTTATCTTATTTTTTATAGAGTTTAGAATTACTTAATAATATTATAATTATAGCTTCCCCAGGATAACTAGTTACACTATCCTAAATATAATATAAAATAGAATTTTAGATATCTAGCTATTAAAATTAATCTAAATTTTAACTATTCTAGTAATTTCTATACTCTAGTTAGTATTTAGAATAGTATCCAGCTAGTAAGGTTATAATAGGTTAATAAATATAAAGTTATATTATAATATAAAATTCTTATTAACTATTTTATAATAGTTATAACTATTATTAATCTAAATAGAGATAAAAGATTTATTATTTATTAATATAGAGACTAAGAAGGATAGTTTATCTATTTAGTTCTATATTTCTTTAGTTTTATCTGTTATTATAGTAATATTACTAGTAATTATATTACTCTGCCCCCTAGGGAGTCTCTTCCAGGAAGTTAGTTTTTTCCCTTATTATTTATAATTTCTTTATCTACTTAAATAGTTTAGATATTAGTATTTAAAGCTATTAGTAGGTAAGTAGGATATAGTTAGTATTTAGTAATAAAATAATCCTTAATGCTATAATAAATATAAATGCTAGTCTATATATAAGCCTGAAGGGTAACTAAGTCTACCTACTAGACTTTCTATATACCTACTGTAGCTTACTACTGTAGCTTACTTATTATAATACTGTTACTACTAGGCCCCCCCTAGTGAGGAGTACCAGTAATATTATAGTATTATGTCGGTATTAAAGTAGTCTATATAGCCTCCACGCTTATTATTAGTATATCCCCATTCTGGTTAACTACTAGCTTTATCTATAGTTGGAGTTAGAATTAATTCTAGCCTCATAAATCTATATTAAGGATCTTAAAGTCTATAGTGATTATGTAGTAATACTGAACTATAGTATAATAGTCTATCTAGCTAATCTTGCAGCTAATAGTAGTTATATAGATTCTATATAAGAAAGCTAAGTGGAGGTAATTAAGCTAAATATTACCTAATTAGGTATACCCTCTAGTTTATCCTGAAGCTAATTTAAACTTAATAAAGAATTTAGTAAATATTTATTTTAGTCTCTATTAGATATATTAGATTTTCTCTAGAGTCTAGACGTTATAATAGAGATTCTTATAATAATTAGTAAGATACTAGAGGAATATATTAATATTCTATTTATATATAAGCTTCTAGGTTATATAGAAGTTACTAATCTATATCTAAACCTTTAGTAAAAAGTTAATTTATAGGAACTACTAAAAATCTTCTAGTCCCCTAATAAAAAATTAGTTAACTATAAGTTTATACTGAATTATTATCCTCCAGACTGGAAGGTGGAAGATATTACTATTAAAGGGAATATTTATTAGAAGGAGTTTTTATTTAGCGTGGGAAATTTATATTATTTATATTATCTATATAAAAACTACTTAATCCTATTAAAATTTTATAAGAGCTTCTTAAAGAGCTTAATCCTCAGTTACAGTTTAGTTTACTAGTTACTACTAGTTAGTAGGATCCTCTATATTAGGATCTATATTACTATTATCTACTATTATCTTAATATTTACTATTATTTAATTAGTCTACTAATTACTACTAAGTTAAACCTAGATAGGAAGTTTATTAATATTAGAAGCTAGCTATAAGAGGAATCTCAGTAATATCTAAATAGGTTTATAATAAACTTAAAGAGTTTACACTTAGGGTGAAAACTCTTCACTAGACTGTAGGTATAGCAGCTGTATAGGACCCTAATAGCCGTATACCACATAAGCCCTAAAGCTTAGATCTGTAATAATAATTAGTATATAAATTAATAATATTCTTAGTTTTTCTGATACTATTTTTACTTAATAAGAAGATAAAGAATTAGTAAAAACCTTTCTTATAATAAAGTCTAAGATCTTCCTTATAAAATCAATATTATTAATATTTAATAGTAGTATATTCTCTCTCTAAAGTGAAAACTTTCTTCTTAAGTAAAAAAACTAAGATTATAAGTTTATTATTATTAATATCTTTATAAACTCTAAGATACTTAAATAAACCTATATTAAATAATATATATATAGAGTATATATTATTTTAATTTACTAACTTGAGATATTTCTTAACTTTTTATATATAGTATAATAATAATAACCCTCTAGTAATAATATTACTACTCTTAATAAATATATTAAATAGTAAATAGAATATTTAGATTAAAATCTAACCTTTATCCCTCTTAAGTTTTCTAAAGTATATCTCTATAATTTTATAGATAGTTTCTTTACTAATAATATTAACTTATTATTTTAACTGGAACTTATAATAATTTTAGGCTAAAAGATAGCTACTAGTGAAGGTAAGTTTATAATCTAAGGTATTTTAGTCTATTACTTTTTAACTAAAAGTAAAAAAGTAACTAGAAGTATATTTACTTTAGAGATTTATATTATAGTTATTAGTATAGATTTTATATATACTATTACTATATTTTTATAAAAGATTATAGTTTATTGTTATTTTCCTCTTATCTCTATAATTATTTATTATTAGTTTCACTAGGGGAAGGTATATTGTATATATTATTATATATAGTATACTGATGGGGTTAAAAGTGTTAATATTGATAGTGTGTAGTCTATAGGTTATATATAGACCAAATCTAGGTCTTTTAGATAATTAGCTATTAATTATCTAGTGGCTAGTGATAACTAGTAGCTAGTTGTCACTAGTAGCTAGTTTCCGCCACTAAGCTATACTATATAGTTAGTATACTGTAGGGCTCTAATAGCTTTATAGTTATTATACTACTAATATTAGTAAACTTCCTTTTTGCCTTTTAACTATAGTATACTATACTTCTATATATAAAATAAAATTAATTAAATAACTTATATCTTTTAACTGAATAACTTTCTGAATCTCCTCTTTTTATTCTAAATAAGTAATTTATCTCTCTATATAAACTATCGCGTTATTTATGTTAAGAAATATCTCTAGAATATAGTTTAAGGATCCTTTAGTGAAGATATTAGTATAATTATCCTTACTATTAATTTACTATATTTTATAAAGTTTTTAATATTTATATAATTACCTTAAGATTATAATATTAATTATAAGTTTCTTCTTTTTTATAATATTAAGTTTTATAAGATATTTATATAATAAATATAAGTTAGTATAGATAATTATAGAAATAAGAAGAAAGTTATGATAAGGTATATTTTTTTATAAAAATATAGTAATAGTATATATAAAGTTTATACTAGTAATTATAATATAGATCTCTAAGGTAAGTATACTTCTAGTTACTTTTTTACTTTTAGTTAAAAAGTAATAGACTAAGTTACTTTAGATTATAAATTTATTTTTGCTAGTAGCTATCTTTTAGCCTGGGATTATTATAAATTCTATTTAAGATAATAAGTTAATATTATTAGTAAAGAAGTTATTTATAAAAATATACAAGTATACTTTAGAGAGGGTAAGAGGAATAAAAGTTAGATTTTAATCTAAATATTCTATTTACTATTTAATATATTTATTAAGAGTAATAATATTATTACTAGAGGATTATTATTATTATATTATATGTAAGAAGTTAAAGAATATTTTAGGTTAGTAAATTAAGATAATATATACTTTATATATATATTATTTAATATAGCTTTTTTTAAGTATCTTAAAGTTTATAAAGATATTAATAATAGTAAGCATATAGTTTTAGTTTTTTTATTTAAGAAGAAGGTTTTTACTTTAGAGGGAGAGTATATTACTATTAAATATTAGTAGTATTAATTCTATAAGAAAGATTTTAGGTTTTATTATAAAGAAAACTTTTATTAGTTTTTTATCCTCTTATTAAATAAAAATAATATTAGAAAGACTAAGAATATTATTAGTTTATATACTAATTATACTAAATAGTTTATTATTAAGTTAAGAGATAAGGAGGTAATAATTATAGGTGAATATCTCTATATATAATTATTCTTTATAATATTTTAAGTATATTACTTATTAGTAGGTATTAGTTTCAACTAAACTATAAAATAGTTTAATAATTATTATTATAAATTCTGGAGAATATTAGTTTTTAAAGTAAGTAGGTAATTTAGTTAAAATATATTTTATAAATCTAGTTTTAGCTTAAATATAAACTTAAATAATATCTTTTAGCTAGAAGAAGAAACCTTTATCTTTTATTAATATAGAGTTAATAGTTATAATTAATCTTTAGCTACTTCTCTAAATTATAAGAAATTAAGTAAGAATTATAAGCTTCCTATTATCTCTCAAACTTTAGATTATAAGTTTTAACTTCTTATACATTTAGTTACTATCTTTATTCTTAATTTTATTAATAATTTAAAACTTAAAGAATATATAGTTTCTATAGAGGATAGGATTATACTAGATAATTTTAATTATATTATTATTAATAATACTTCCTATTTCTTTCTTTATTGACTTTTTAAAGGGAAAGTTAGAAATAATAATAATCTTTTTTTAGTAGAAAGATTAAGAGAGAGTTAGGTTAATTTCTTTTTTAGCTATAAGGAAAGTTATAAATTAGTTTTCTTAGTTACTTTCTTATTAAAAAAGTTTTCTCTAGTTAAATATAATTCTTAAAAGTTTAAGGAATAACATTATAATTTTCTAATATTTAGTATATATATTTTTATTAGAGAGTAATAGTATATTACTTTTAATATAAGGAGGGAGGATATTATTATCTTCTAGTATCTCTAGAGTATTTAGAAGTTTAAGAATAATAGGAAATAAGATTAGAATAAGTAAGGTTTCTTAAGAGAGATCTCTAGCTTTATTAATATTACTATTATTATATTTATATTAGAAGTATTTCTATATTTCTACTAAAGTATATAGTTAAGGAGAATTATTATTACTTTTATAATATATCTTTATAGTAATTAAGTAAAACTCTTAAAGATTATAAGGAAGGTTAATAATATATATTTTACTATAAGTAGTAAGTAGGTAAAAGGGATTTTAGTAGCTTTTCTTCTCTTACTCTGTATATATAAGAAACTATAGTGGGAGATTTATAACTTATAATATATTAAAGTTATTATAAGTAGCTGTAGTAATATTAATAATGTTTCTTATATATTTATAGTAAATAGTATTAGTTACTTTTTAGATTACTTATATTTATAAGATTATCTCTAAGAATAGAGTAAAATATTTAGTAAGCTAGAAGTAAGCTCTAAAGATAAAGAGTATAAATATAAGACTATTTAGATTAGTAATATTATTTATTAACTTAGAAGTAGCCTGAAAGTAATATTCTTATAATAATAATAAGTATTCTTAATAGTGGATCTTATATATATAATAGAGAAAGATATAGTAATATTCTATTTAACTAATATTATTATAAACCTTAATAAATATAATCCTAATAATTAAGTTTATTATTTTAGCTTCTAAATAGAAGTCTTTAGATTAGAGGTTTATTCTAGTATTAATAGAAATAAAATTAGGTAAACTTAGGTAAATATTAATCTAATATACTTTAAGGGTTTCTTATATTAATCTTACTGAAATATTAAGTAGAAATTAAGTAATATTAAAAGCTATAGTTATATTAATAATATAGAGAATAAGATAATTATCTTTAAGGTAAAAAATATTAATAATAACTTTAAAGTTAAAGTTAATATTATTATAGAGAGTAAATCTGAATTAAGAGGAGGTAATATTATATATTTAGTATTAGTAGTAGTATTTTTTGAAAACTATAAAAACTTCTTAACTAATTAGATATCTAGCTTTATAGAGAATGTATTAAAAATATATAATAGATAGATATCTAAAATAATAATAGAATCTCTAGATTTTAATCTCTATTAGATATAAAGAAGTAAATATCTTCTCCTTATCTAATAATATCTATAGAAATCTTTATTTATATATAATTAGGATAACCTTCTTATTTTAATATAATTAGTTATAGATATTATTGAAAATAATATCTAGATAATCTATATTAGTAAGATATAATAGAAATAAAGTTTTATAAAGAACTATATAAAATATTATTATACTAAAAGGTATAAATATACTAATTATATTTATTATCTTTATGAGTTTACCTCCTCTAAAATAAATAGAAATTAATTTTCTTCTAGAAGTTTTTAAGAAAATAGAGAGAAAGATAGTTTCTTTCAGAATATTAAACTGAAAGTAACTAACTATAAAGTAACTAGTAGTATCTAAGTTAAGTAAAATCTCTTAGAAAACTATATCTAAATAATATCCTTTAAGAATAAATATAAATACTAGAATAATAATCTTCTTAGTTATATTTTTTTTTATTAGAATATAAATTATTATTGAGTTCTAGAGGATTCTTATACTCTTTTAACTATCTAGAGGTATAGATTATTCTTTAAAGTAAGAAATTATAAAGTTATTTAAAAAGGTACTTAGAAAACCAAATACTTCAGATTAATCTTTAAGTTAGTAATCTTAGAGGTAATATACTATTATATTATTTTTAATAGTAGTTTTATAAATACCTCTAAAATTATTATTTAAGTTTTCTACTTCTTTATATTAAGTAAGGAAGTAGTAATAAGTAGGTACTAATATATTTATTATATTAAAATTAGATTTATATTAGTTATAGAAGTTTCTTCTTTTCTTAAGAAAGTATTTCATTAATTAGTAACTAAATTTACTATAAATATAATACTTTTTATTAAATTAGCTATATAAAGTAGTAGAGGGTAAGTAATATTTTCCTCTAAATAATATTTAGAAGTATTCTTAATAGTTATATTTATATTTTTAGTAAAAGCTTTAAGGTAAATTATATATCTAGTTAGTTTAATATTAATCTATACTAATTAATAAAGATCTCTTAAGATTATTAGTATCTTTAAGTATATATTAAGATATTATAGAAGGAAAGATTATAGTAATACTAACTGTAAATTATAGTTAATTATAAACTCTTTAGTATATTACTATAAAGCTAAAGAGAATTAGTTAGTATTCTGATATTTCTTAGTATATATTTCAAAAGTAATTTTAGAGACTAAAATTAATATACTATTTAAGAGGGAAAGTTCTCTAAATATATATTAGTTTAGTCAAAAGGATTTCAAATACTTCTTTTCTTATCTTATTTTAGTTATTAGTAATAATATTTCTAAATATTATATTATATTAATTAGTAAAGTAAATTTATTAACTTTTATTATTTTTAAAGTAGTTCTTAATATAGTAAATTATATTATAAAATTTTCTAGAATTAAGGAGATTACTAAAGTAGTTAAAATAGTATTTAAGAGTCTAGTTTTTTAGTATAATTAAAAAGACTCTAGCTTATATATAGTTAAGTATATCTAATTTTAGATAATAATCTCTAAAGATATAAATCTTTAATTTAAAGATATTATAGAGAGCTCCTCTATATTTTATCTTAGAGTTATATATTTTTATTAAATATGTTATATTAGTAGCTATTAGTATATTAATAGGGAGAAATTTAGTCTTTTAGTAGTTATTTATAAAGTTAATATATAAGAGAGATATTATAGAAGGTAGAATAGGAAGTTTATACTATTAGTTTTAGTTATAAGAAGGTTATTAGTTTTATTAATTTTAAAAATCTTATTATTTAAGTTATTCTTATTACTAAGAAGTTATATTTATTACTAATAATAGTAGATTAACTATTAATCTCTCTACTTATTAAAATATTCCTTAAGATTAATTCCTTAAGGTAGCTAAATAAATATTAAGTTTTATAAGATCTTAATAAGTTACGTTTTATTATTACTTCTAGATTATATAATATATCTATTAGGTAAAAATAATATTATTAAGAAAATCTAGTTAGTTATTAATAAATATCTTAAAATTCTATAATTTTATAACTATTTTTTAGATTTCTTATTTAGTTTATAGAATAAATTTATCTTACTTTATTAAATTTATAAATATCTAGTAGATTTATTTACTTTTTATATTAACTTTAATATTATAAATAAAGAGAGTATTTTATAAATACTAAAATACTTATTTACTTATAGTAGTTTATATCTCCTCTAACTACTTCTTAAAATTATTTTTAAAAGAGTTTAGAAGATTTCTACTAAAAAGGTAATTATATATATATATTATTACAATTTATAGTATTTAATTATTAATTTAGTTAGAATTATACTCTATAATAAGATTAAAAGTTTTTAATTTACTGAAAAACTTACTATTAAGAAAAAGGTTTAGTTTTATTAATATTCTTACTTCTAAATAAGTTATATTACTTATTATATTAAAGTTTTTAAAAGATCTTCTAAGAAATTCTACTAATTTAAATATTTTACTTATTATTTTCTAACTATAGGGAAATTATAAAGAAGTATAAATTAAAAAAGGAAAGAAGGAGGAAGATAGAAAATTCTATTTCTATTATTTACTAATTCTGTTTATTAGTATTATATAGGTAAAATTTAATTTTAGAGAGAAAGACTATCTATTAGTTAAGTAAGGAAAAAGAAGGAAGAAAGTAGAAAAATATAAGAAAGAAAAAGAAAGATATAAGGAAATTTAAAGAGACTTAGAATATTATAAATTCTTTTACTATAAAAATCTAGTAAATCTTATAATAAAGATATTTAATAAATATACTTATATAAAATACTTTTAGTATCTCTTCTATAAGTTAATTTTAAGTATAGATAGATATCTAGCTACTAAAATTAAGATATATTAGTATAATTATTAAAGAGAAATTATTTTACTTTAAGTTAAGTAAGATGTTATTATTAAAAATATCTAAATGAATTAAAAGATTAGTAATCTTACTTTAAATTAAACTTGATAATCTTCTATTATTATTTCTATTTAAATAAATCTTACTAATTTATAGTAAATAGTAATAGTAAGATTAATTATTAATTAGTATTAGTTTCACTAGGGAAAAGTATATTATATATATTATTATATATAATATACTAATAGAGTTAAAGATATTAATATTAGTAGTATAATAGCTATAAAGTTATTAGAGCTTTATAGTATACTAACTATATAGTATAGCTTAGTAGCGGAAACTAGCTACTAGTGATAACTAGCTACTAGTTATTACTACCTACTAGGTAATTAGTAACTAATTACCTAGAGTATCTAGATCTAGCCTATATGTAGCCTATAGGCTATTGTAAGAGTGTAACTAAAGGTCTTAACTATGAAAGGTTTAGATATATAGGTAGGATCTATATTACTATATAGACTATTACTTGAAGGATTTAAGTTAGGATCCTTCGAGTGAAAACCTTTCTAGTGTCTAGCTAGTAGGTTACTAGACGCACTATATAACGTTAGTTAGTTATATCCTTATAACTATCCCCCCCTCCTGAAACCTTAATCTCTAAAGTTATAATTATATATTCTACCTTATCTTCTCATTATAAAGTTTCACTAATATTACTAATTATATAGTAATTATAATACTAATACTTATTATTATTATTAAGAGTTTTTAACTTACTTTTATTACTAAAATATTAGTTTGAAAACTAATCTTATATCCTTAAATAGTAATATAATTTTTTATAATATTATTATTATAAATATTTTATTTATTCTTTCTATTTATCTATTATAATACTTACTATTAACTTTATAATAAGTTATTACTTATAGTTTTTAGATACTATTTTATTATAAGAGATCTACTATAATTTTCTTAAAATTAATTCATTATATCTATAATAGTTCTTCTCTCTTTTTTATTATATATTTTTTATATTTCTTAATTTTTATCTTTACTGTTTCTATTCTTTAGATACCCTTCTATACTTACTTACTAAGTATTTATATTTCTATTTTTATTTTATTAATACTTCTCTCTATTCTTATCCTTTTTCTATTTATTATTAATATATTATATATTCTGTAATAATATCTTATATTACTATTATTATATTTATCCTCTAGATATATATTTATAATAACCCTAAAGCTGATAATAAGGATTTCTTTTATCTGAAATCTAGCAACTATATACTATATTTTAGCTTTCTTTTATCCCTTTATCTTAATATAGGGAAACTCCTCTATATTATCAGTAAATATAATATAAAGTATATTATCTATAAAAAGAATAAGTAGAAATACTATAGTATAAATTATTCCTTTACTATATTATTACTAATATTTTACTAATTTTATAATATAGATTTCCTTTAAGTTATATAATATTACTTAAGTTATTTAGAATAAGCTTATCTATTTCTATAAACTTCTAGAATAGTAAGTTTTATAATCTTACTATAAGAGTAAACTTCTTTATATCCTCTCTAAAGTTTTAATAAAGTAGTAATATATAAGTAAGATTATTTAGAATCTTACTATTAGTATAAAATAATTAAAGTTAGCTTTAGAGTATCTTCTCCTCTAGGAGATATTATCTATTTATAAGTATCTAAATATTATATTCTTTATTTCTATAAGTTACTCTAAATATTTACTATACTATCTCTACTAATTATTTTAAATAGGTAAATATTTTTAGTATAGAGACTAAAATACTTTACTATATATCTACTATATAACTTATATATCTTTAGAATAATAATTCCATTATTATACTAAATAATAATTTTATCTATTTCCTTAATAACCTCTATTATATTAAACTTCCACTTAGTATTAAAATATATACTATTAAGGTAATATTATAATTTAATAATACTTTCTACTAATATCTTACTAATTATTCTATATATAATATTCCTAATTACTTTATTACTATTAAAAGTAGTTAGTTTATCCCTTATAAGTTTAATATTACTACTCTTTACTATATACTCCCTCCTATTTTACTATCTATTAATAGTAAGTTTAGTGATAATATTAATAAGAATAATAATAATAGTAATAATAATAGTAATACTAATAATAGTAATTTATCTAATAGTAAGTCTGAAGTAGTTAAAATCCCTTTAAGGCCTCTCTATCTATTTATATTTATTTATTATCCTATTAGTAGTAATATTATTATTACTTCTTATTCTTAAAGTTATATTATTATTACTTCTAGTAGTTCCTCTATCAATATTAATCTTTCTATTAGTTATACTATTAAGAAAACTATATCTAATTATTCTCTTTTTAATAATATTTATATAGTAAACCTTCTATATTAACCTACTAATAGTAATAATATTAATAGTATTATAATACTAAATATTAAAAAAGATACTAATAAATTTAATAATAAACTTCCTCTAAAGAGGCGTAAAACTTATTTATCTAATACTACTATTATTTTATTATCTTCAGTAGTCTCTCACTAAATACTTACTACTACTCCTAAAAAAGTTACTCTAAAGAAAGTTACTCCTAAGAAAGCTACTTTTAAATAAATTATTACTCCTACTATCACTCTAAAGAGAGATTAGAAATACCTTTCTAAGAATATTCTTAAGTTTTAAAGATATTTAATATTCTTAACTATATATACTAGCTAATCTATTATTAAAATTTATAAAGTTTCTAGTTTAGAGATATACTCCTTAAGATACTATTTAAGATATTTAAGTAATTAATACATTTCTTTTCTTTTCTCCCCTCTATATAATATTACTATAAGATTAATATTAATATTAATTATCCTATTTTCTATAATAGTATATTATCTATTCCTTATACTTATAAATAACTTCTTTTATATTATTTAAATTAGCTATAATCTCCTAGATATTATACTCTACTAATTAATTTACCTATTTTACAAGAAAGTATTTATTAAATTTATCTTTTTATTTACTAATAATCTTCTTAACTTCCTACTTTACTAAATTATCTTCTAACTTAAGTAAGATAATCTGAATATTATTATTATCTTACTAATCTATCTAAAATTTAAAAGATAAAACTGGGAATATATTATATATCTATTAATATTACTTTAGTAAATATACTCTATATACCTATTCTCTAATTCTCTTAGTAATAGAAACTTTAATATATTTTAATATTAACTTTCTATATTTAAACTTAAAATTCTTTATTAAAAGCCTAATAGTAACTTAATATATAAACTTACGCTACTTATACTTTATATTATATACTTTTATCTAGCTCTCTATAGCTATCTACTAGTAAGTTACTATTTATTAATATAGTTAGCTAATATAATTAATATACTCTACTATACTCTATACTACTAAGTTACTTTTTACTATATATTTACTTATTTATAAGTAAAATCTATATAATTTTTCTATTAGTAAGTAGCTAGTAGTAGTATATCTATTATTATTATATATAAATATAGCTTCTTATAGTTATACTATCTAGATTATAAGTAAATCTCTAGTAAATATCTAGAAATATTACTTTAGAGTCTAATATATCTACTCAGTTTACTTATTAGTCTGTAAGTAGTATATTATTAATAGCTATTATTTAATAAGATACTTTACTATAAATTCCTCTTAAAACTAACTAGTAAGAAGTTTATTTCTATTATTAATAATATTTTCTAGAATACTAAATTAGTATTTAACTTCCTTATAAATTATTACTACTAACTCTATAGTTATTATCTTTTTTATCGTCAGAATAAATAGAGTGAACTTTATAAATCTATCTATAATTATAAAGATAATATTATATATATTACTATCTCTCTGAATACTCTCTGGAAGCCTAATAATAAAATTTATACTAAATTCCTAGAATAATCCTATAGAAATTAACAGAGATTATAACTATCTATATAGCTTATACTATAATATTCTAATATTTTAGTAAACTTAATATAATACTATATAATTTCTTATATTTATAGCTAGATCATTCTAGTAGAAATTCCTCTTTACTAAATTATAAGTTTTATTTATATTTATATATTCTACCTTATATTTATTATAATATAAGTAAAAGATTTTATATTTTAGGGATTCTATATTTAATATAATTAGTTTTCCTTTAAAGAAAAATATTTCCTCTATACTAATTAAATACTTACTTATACTTCTAACTATTCCCTAAGTTTTCTCTATATATATTTAGTAATTTTTATTATAAGTTTACAGCTTTTTTATAAATTATTTTAGGTTTTTAGATACTCCCAGGAAGTATACTATTTTATTTTTTATAAACTTCCTTATTACTAAATATAGAATATACTATACTAAAATAGTAATCTTAATTCTTATTAAATTCTCTCTACTACCTAATACTTATTAGGTATTCTCTATTTCTCTATATTTATCCTAACTATAGGTAACTATAATTATAATTATTATTATATTTCTAGTATCCTAATAAAGATTCTATTTTTAGGAGGTTAAGTATCCTCTATTTTTAAGGCTAGCTTCCTTACTAAAGTATTTTTCTTACTTTTATATTATTTAGGTAAAAAATGTTACTAGTTTTAAGTTTCTTTAAGTTTTTATAACTATTTTATAAGTATCTACTAATAGTAGTTTTATAAGTTAGAGCTTATTTATAAGGATTAGTAGTATATTATAATATTCTATCTTCCTCTTTATATAGTCTAGCTGTCTGGATAGTCTATTTATTAAATTTATTACTCCAGATTAGTATTCTAAATTAAAATTAAATACTGAAAACTTATAGATCTAGTGGGTAAGCTTTCCTTAAAGGTTCTATATAGAAGCTATAATAACTCCTATTAATATCTAGTAGTCTATAAGAACTATAAACTTCTTAGAGAAACTTATAAAGTAATATCTCTAGTAGTCTAAATTCTTAATAATAGTAAGTAGTTTCTATTATTTTATTTCCTATTTTTACTTTATTTTACTAAATTTCTTTAAATAATAAATAATAAGTTACTATTAGTTTTCTACTAATAATAATAAGATCCCTAAGATAGCTTTTTATAATATATCTATTTCTATTCTAATCTCTTAAAAAGGATCCTAATATTAGAGAATAGTTACTAAGTAAAAAGTATCTTATAATACTATAAATACTACTTATATATCTTTAAGCTATAAAAATATCTTCTTCTCTATTCTCCCCTTTAGGAGTATAGTAAGTAGTATTATTACTCTAGAGTATTTAGTGATAAACTTACAGTAGAAGTTATAGAAACCTAGGAATATCTAAAGCTTCTTAAATATCTCTAGTAGCTTTTATTTAGTAATTATTTATATTCTAACTGGATTTATCTTAATACTTATCTAGATTATAATATAGTTTAGGAAACTAGTTTCCTCTATATAAAACTTATATTTAGAAAGCTTTATAAAAAGATATACTTTATATAGTTTAGTGAGAATTTATAATAAGATATTAATATAATCCTCCTTAGTTCTAATTATATAAATTATAATATTATCTATATATACTATATAGTAGATATTAATTAGTCTAGTGAGTATATAGTTAATATATATCTAAAATATTATAGATATATTTATAAAACTAAATAGTATAACTATATATTTATAATAATTATACTTTATTCTAAATACTATCTTCTAATAATCTTCCAGTTTAATCTTAATATAGTAATAAGTATCTTTAAGGTTCATCTTTAAAATCTATATTACTCTATAAAACTTATCTAGAAGTTTACTAATAAGAAGTAGTAAGTATTAGTTCTTAATTATAATCTTATTAAGTTCCCTATAATTAATATAAAAATATAGGAAACTATCCTTTTTTAGTATAAATAAAATAAATATATCCACTTTACTTATTAATAGTTATATATAACTATTTACTAGATTCTCTATAATATATACTTATAATTCTTTAAGTTATTATTTACTTAGGAGGTAAATAAGATTATATAGTAGTTTCTTACTTAGTTCCAGATTAATAGAATATTCAATATTCTTAAGTACTAAAATAGTCTTTACTACTACTTTATTAAACGCTCCCTACTTATTTAGTAATTCCTTAGGAATATCTATAATTACTATAACTTAATCTAATTCCCCTAATATCTTAATATAAACCTCTAAATTATCTTCTACTTTATTAATATAAAGTATATAAGTAATCTTATTATTCTTAATAATCTCTTAGGTAAATACCTCTAGTTTAGTAATAGATATATACTTATAATATTATATATTTATATAGATATTAATAATAATATCCTCCTAATCTATAAAGTATTAGCTTAATAGAAAGTCTAAGTAACTTTCAGGCTAGTAAATTTTAGTAAATAGTTAGTATATCTTTTAGGAGTATCCTTTTAAGTCTATAAGGAAGAAGGTTAACTAATAAACTTTCTCTGGGGTTAATATTAATCTATTAAACCCTTCTAATATTAATATTTCTATATTAGCTAGTATTAAGTATAATATCTTAATTAGTTATTTACTAATAAAATTTATCTGTAAATATAAGTTTATATCTACTGCTACTTTTTATTTCTCTGCTTTTTAGAGAATAATTATTAAGCTTTTAGCTATCTTCCTAATAGGGACTAACTTTTTAGTTAGTATAGAAATTATTAGTTATATCTTTATACTTACTTATTTCCCTAGTTATTTCCTGTGTGGGAGTTAGTATTAATAACTTATATTAATATTTAAAACCTTAGTATATTCTACCTTTAGGTAGCTAGTAGTATTAAGTTAGCTTCTATATTACTATAGTATTATATAGCTCTATACTCTATCTTACTATATATAAAATAGGCTCCTAAGGTCTATAATATAGCTAGAATATATAAGGTCCTCTATATTAAGATTAGTATAATATTCCTTAAGCTTCCAGTATTAAAGTAGTATCTAGTAGATATTAAAAGTGTAGAGAGAGTAGTTTTCCTTAGTATCCTTAAAGCTGAGGCTAATTAGAATACTTATATATCTAAATAGGATTACTTATATCCTCTATCTCTTATTAACTTACTACTATACTATCACTTAAGCTTCTATAATTATTCTACCTCTATTATAATTTCTTAAGTTTTCAGGAGGGGAATATTAAGTTTCTCCATCTCTCTCTTTAAGTTAGGATATAATTTATAAAAAAAATAAAAGTTTCTTTTTTATTTTACTTAAATTCTGAAGTATCTAAATTCTAATAGAATACTAATTATTTAGTATAATATTATATTAGTAACTAATATTTACTCTATTATATTTTTTAAGTTTCTATTAGTATAGTTACTTCTGTATTTCTAGATTAATATACTATTAATAAATAAATATAATAAAGTTAGCCTATATAGATTTATTCTCTAGATTTACTTTATAGTTTTACTATTCTGTCTGAAAGTATAATATAAACCTTATAAATACCTATTAGATTTACTAGTTTATAATACTACCTAGTTAAATTTAATAGTTATTTTTAATAGCTATAATTTAGTTATTAACTTATTTAACTATAAATTCCTCCCTTAATATCTTATAGTTATATAAAGATAGTTTCTCCTAATCCTTAGGTAGTCTAGATACTGATAAGTATTCAGTAAGTTATTATATTAGTATAGTAGTCTAATTTTTATAGACCTTCTGCTACTTTTATATCTATTCCTAATATATAGCTATTTATAACTATATAGTCTTAAGTATCTTACTTATTATATTTATAAAGTTTAATTTCAATTAGAATGAGAATTAGGATTATTTATTAAATATAGGGGTGGATTACTAAGTATATAGTAACTACTTAGTCTTCTAGATTAAGATTAAAGAGAGTATACCTTCTCTTTTAGGCTTAGGAGGTATATACTTTATATTTTAAGCTATATTCTAAATAAGGCTATCTAGTAGGTTTACTTCTAGTTTATCTTTAGTAAACTATTAGTGAGGACTTATATTAATATTAGGTTCTAATTCGTCTAGAGGAGGGTATAGAATTTCTTCCTTATAGAAGATATCCTCCTCGGGAGTAAGTATTTATCTATTATTATTACCTAACTCTCTATAGTAGTGTAGCGTCATATTAGTGGTTTTATTATATACGTCCGCTAGATTCAATATTAATTACTGAAGTTTATTAAGACTTATATTAGTTATATATCTATAGGCTATATACTCTCTATATTACTAGTTATTACCTAATATTCTTATTTATACTAATTACTTAAAAATAAGTAGAAGTAATAGAATTATAAGAGTGTAACTAAAAGTTTTAACTAGGAAAAGTTTGGATATATAGATAGAATCTATATTACTATATAGACTATTACTTAAAGGATCTAAGTTAGGATCCTTCGAGTGAAAACCTTTCTAGTACCTAGCTGGTAGGTCGCCAGACGTACTATATAACGTTAGTTAGTTATATCCTTACAGCTATATACTATAAATATTAATACTTTTAACCTTATTAGTATATTATATATAATAATATATATAATATACTTTCCCCTAGTAAAACTAATATTAATTAAAAGTTAACTTTATTATTACTACTTACTATAGATTAGTAAAGTTTATTTAGATAGAAATAGTAATAGAAGATTATTAAGCTTAACTTAAGGTAAGACTACTAATCTCTTAATCTATTTAGATATTTTTAATAATAACCTCTTACTTAACTTAAAGTAAGATAATATCTTTTTAATAATTATACTAATATATCTTAATCCTAGTAGCTAGATATTTTTCTATATTTAAGATTAATTTTTAAAAAAGATATTAAGAGTATTTTATATAAGTATATTTATTAAATATCTCTATTATAAAACTTACTAGATTTCTATAGTAAAGAGATTTATAATATTCTAAGTCTTTCTGAATTTCCTTGTATCTTTCTTCTTTTTCTTCATATTCTTCTATTTTCTTCCTTTTTTTTCCTTATTTAACTAATAGATAGTTTCCCTCTCTAAAATTAAATTTTATCTATATAATACTAATAAATAGAATTAGTAAAAGGAAAAAAAAGAGTCTTCTAGCTTTCTCTATCTTCTCTCTTTTAATCTATACCTCTATATAATTTCCCTATAGTTAGGAAATAATTAGTAAAAGATTTAAATGAGTAGAATTTCTAAAAAGATTTTTTAAAAACCTTAATATAATAAGTAATATAATCTCTTTAGAAGTAAGAATACTCATAAAACTAAAACTTCTTTTTAGTAATAAGATCTTTAGTAAACAAAAAGTTTTTAATTTTATTATAGAATATAATTCTAACTAGATTAATAACTAAATAGTGTAAATTATAGTAATATATATATATAATTACCTCTTTAGTAGAAACTTCCTAAACTTCTTTAAAAATAATTTTAAGAAGTAACTAGAGAATATATAAACTATTATAGATAAATAAGTATTTTAGTATTTATAGAATATTCTCCTTATTTATAGTATTAAGATTAATATAAAAAGTAAATAAATCTACTAAATTTTTATAAATTTAGTAAAGTAAGATACGTTTATTCTATAGACTGAAGAAGAAATCTAAGAAATAGTTATAAAATTACAGAACTTTAAAATACTTATTAATAACTAGTTAGATTTCCTTAATAATATTATTTTTACCTAATAGATATATTTTATAATTCAGAAGTAATAACAAAAAGTAACTTATTAAAACTTTATAAAACTTAATATTTATCTATCTACTTTAAGAAATTAATTCTAAGGAGTATCTTAATAAATAGAGAGATTTATAGTTAATTTACTATTATTAGTAATAAATATAACTTCTCAGTAATAAGAATAACTTAAATAATAAGATTTTTAAGATTAATAAGAATAATAATTTTCTTATAACTAGAACTAATAGTATAAACCTCCTACTTTACTCTTTATAGTATCTCCCCTATATATTAACTTTATAAATAATTACTAAGAGACTGAATCTCTCTCTATTAATATACTAATAGCTAAGAATATACTTAATCTAATGAAGAAATATAACTTTAAGATAAAGTATAGAGAAGTTTTTTATAATATTTTTAAATTAAAGATCTATATCTTTAGAGATTATTATCTAAAGTTAGATATATCTAACTATATATAGGCTGAAATCCTTTTAATTATACTGAAAAACTAGACTCTTAAATACTACTTTAACTATTTTAGTGATTCTCTTAATTCTATAATATTTTATAATATAATCTACTATATTAAAAACTATTTTAAAAGTAATAAAAATTAATAAGTTTACCTTACTAACTAGTATAATATAATATTCAGAAGTATTATTACTAATAACTAAAATAAGATAAGAAAGAAAATATTTAAGATTCTTTTTACTAAGCTAATATATATTTAGAGAATCTTTCCTCTTAAATAGTATACTAATCTTAGCTTCTAAAACTACTTCTTAAATATATACTGAGGGATATTAAAGTATTAGTTAGCTTTCTTAAGCCTTATAGCAATATACTAAGAAGTCTATAACTAATTATAATTTATAGTTAGTACTACTATAAGTCTTCCTCCTATAATATCTTAATATATACTTAAAGATACTAATAATTCTAAGGAATCTTTATTAATTAATATAAATTAATATTAAACTAACTGAATATATAACTTATCTTAAAGCTTTTACTAAAAGTATAGATATAACTATTAAGAATACTTCTAAATATTATTTAGAGGAGAATATTACTTAACTTCTACTACTCTATATAGCTAATTTAATAAAAAGTATTATATTTATAGTAAATCTAGCTGCTAGTTAATAAAATACTCTCTTAAGAAAAGAAGAAACTTCTATAACTAATATAAGTTTAACTTCTATATAATAAATATATTAGTATTTACTTATTACTACTTCTTTACTTAGTATAAGGAAGTAGAAAGCTTAAATAATAACCCTAGAGGTACTTATAAGATCACTATTAAAGATAATATAGTAGTATATTACTTCTAAGACTGCTAGCTTAAAGATTAACCTGAAATACCTAGTCCTCTAAGTAACTTTTTAAATAACTTTATAACTTCTTATTTTAAAGAATAATCTATATTTCTAAATAGTTAAAAGATTATAAGGATCCTCTAGAATTAAGTAGTAACCTATATCTTAATAGAAGAAGATAATATAACTAAAGAGATTACTACTCTAGCGTCTATATTTATCCTTAAAGAATACTATTTGAATATAGTTTTCCAAGGGATTTTACTTAACTTAAATATTACTAACTACTTTATAGCTAGCTATTTCTAGTTTAATACTCTAAAATAAACTATCTTTCTCTCTATTTTCTTAAAAACCTCTAGAGGAGAATTAATTTCTATTTATTTTAGAGGAGGTAAACTTATAAAAATAATAAGTATAGTTTATTTACTTATGCTACTTAGTGTAATAATATTCTATATAGTTCCTTATAAAACCCTATTTCTATTATACTTTACTAATATAAATCACCTAAGTATTATTTTTAATAATATTCGTAACTAGTTATATTAAAATAAAGAAATTATTCTAATTATATATAAATAGGAATATCTATAGATATTATTAAATAAGGAGGAGATACTTACTTATTTATATTTAATAGAGATTAAAATCTAGAGACTTTATTATTACTTTAGATATTTATTTATTATATATCTTTAAGAAGTTCTCTATAAAGCTAAATATTTAGTTAATTAAGAAGCTTTTATAACTTTCAAAAAATAATATTATTAGTGCTAGATATATAGTATTACCTCCTCTTAATTTAAATTTACCCTCTATAATAATATTAACTTTAACTTTAAAGTTATTATTAATATCTTTTACTTTAAGGATAACTATCCTATCCTCTATATTATTAATATAACTATAGCTTTTAATATTCCTAAATTCCTACTTAATATTTTAGTGAAATTAATATAGAAAGCTCTTAAAATATACTGAATTAATATTTACCTAAGTTTACCTAATTTTATTTCTATTAATACTAGTATAAACTTCTAATCTAAAGACTTCCACTCAGAAGCTAAAATAATAAGCTTAACTATTAAGATTATACTTATTAAAGTTTATAATAATATTAGTAAGGTAGAATATTACTATATCTTTCTCTATTATATATATAAGATTTACTATTAAGAATACTTATTATTATTATAAGAATATTATCTTTAAGCTACTTATAAGTTAATAAATAATACTACTAGCTTAAATAATCTTATATTTATACTCTTTATTTTTAGAGCTTACCTCTAGCTTACTGAGAATTCTACTTTATTTCTAGAGATAATCTTATAAATATAAATAATCTAAAAAGTAACTAAAACTATCTACTATAAATATATAAAAAGAATTATTAATATTATTATAGTTACTTATAATAGTTTTGATATATTATAAGTTATAAGCTTCCTATTATAGTTTCTTATATATATATAATAAGAAAAGAAAAATTAGTAAGACTTCTTCTATTTACTTATTATTTATAGTAAGATATATATTACTAATCTTCCTTATAATTTTTGAGAGTTCTATTTAACTACTATAAAGGTATACTATAAAAGTAATAATAATTCTCCTTAACTATATATTTTAGTAGAAGTATAGAAATACTTCTACTATAAGTATAATAATAGTAATATTAATAAGATTAGAGATTCCTCTTAAGAAGCTTTACTTACCTTAATCTTATTCCCTATTATTCTTAATTTTCTAAATATTCTAGAGATACTAGAAAATAATAGTATCCTTCCTCCTTATATTAAAGATAATATATTACTACCTTCTAATAAAAATAAATATACTAAATATTAGAGAACTATAAGGTTATTGCTTAAATTCTTAGAAACTATATTTAACTAGGAAAATCTCTCTTAATAAGAAAGTAATTAAGAAAACTAATTTATAGCTTTCCTTACAGCTAAAAAAGAAGCTGATCTAACTCTCTCTTAATTCCTCTACTAAAAAGAAATTATTACTATTTCTAGCCTTCCCTTTAAAAAGTTAATAAAAAAGAAAGTGGGAAGTATTATTAATAATAGTATAATTAAGATTATCTAGTATAATTCTATTCTCTATAAAGATTATACTATTTTTAAGTTTTAAATTATTAATAAAATTAAGAGTAAAGATAGTAACTAAATATATAAGAAGTTAAAACTTATAATCTAAAGTTTTAGAAATAATAGGAAGTTTATAATTCTTACTTAGTCTTCTATAATTTAGGGAAGTAGCTAAAGATTAATTATAACTATTACCTCTATATTAATAAAAGATAAAAACTTCCTCCTCTAGCTAAAAGATATTATTTAGACTTATATTTAAGTTAAAACTAAATTCATAAGATATATTATAATTAAGTTACTAACTTACTTTAAAGATTAATATCCTCTAGAACTTATAATAATAATTATTAAACTACTTTATAACTTAGCTAAAGCTAATACTTACTAGTGGATAATATACTTAAAATACTATAAAAAATAGTTATATATAAAGATATTTATTTATAACTTTTACCTCCTTATCTCTTAACCTAATAATAAGGTATTTAGTGTAATTAATATATAAACTAATAATACTCTTAATCTTTCTGGTACTATTTGTACTTAATAAGAGGATAAAGAACTAATAAAAACCTTCCTTATAGTAAAATTTAAGATCTTCCTTATAAAGTTAATACTACTAATATTTAATAGTAGTATACTCTCCCTCTAAGATAAAAACCTCCTTCTTAAATAAAAAAACTAAAGTTATAAGCTTACTATTATTAATATTTTTATATATTCTAAGATACTTAAGAAAACCTATATTAAATAATATATATATAAAATATATATTATTATAATTTACTAGGCTGAGGTATTTTTAACTTCTTATATATAATATAATAATAATAACCCTCTAGTAATCATACTACTATTTTTAATAAATATATTAAATAATAAATAGAATACTTAGATTAAAGGTTAACTTTTATCTCTCTTCATCTCTTTAAAATATACTTCTATACTTTTATAAATAGTTTCTTTACTAATAATATTAATTTATTATCTTAACTAGAATTTATAATAATTCTAAACTAAGAGATAGCTACTAGTGAAGGTAAGTATATAATTGAAAGTAACTTAATTTATTACTTTTTAACTAAAAATAAAAAAGTAATTAGAAATATATTTACTTTAGAAATCTATATTATAATTACTAATATAAACTTTATATATACTATTACTATATTTGTATAACAAATTATAGCTTATTATAATTTTCCTTCTATCCTTATAATTATCTATACTAACCTATATTTATTATATAAATACTTTATAAAGTTTAGTATTATAAAAGAGAAGAAGCTTATAATTAATATTATAGCTTTAAGGTAATTATATAAATATTAAACATACTATAAAGTATAATAGATTAATAGTAAGGATAATCTTACTAATATTTTCACTTAAAGATCCTTAAACTATATTTTAGAAAGATTTATTAATATAAATAACGTAACAGTTTATATAGAGGGATAGATTACTTATTCAGAATAAAAAGAGAGAATTCAGAAAGTTATTTAATTAAAAGATATAGATTATTTAATTAATTTTATCTTATATATAGAGATATAATATACTATAGTTAAAAAGTAAAAAAGAAGTTTACTAGTATTAGTAGTATAATAGCTATAAAGCTATTAGAATCTTATAATATACTAACTATATAGTGTAATCTAGTGGCAGAAACTAGCTACTAGTGATAACTAGCTACTAGTTATCACCACCCGCTAGGTAATTAGTAACTAATTACCTAAGGCATCTAGATCTAGCCTATATATAGCCTACAGGCTACACACTATAAATATTAACACCTTGAACTCTATCGGCATACTATACGTAATAATATATATAATATACCTTCCCCTAGTGAAACTAATAGTTAATATTTATAGTATATAGTCTATAGATTATATATAGGCTAAATCTAGATACTTTAGGTAATTAGTTACTAATTACCTAGTACTTAGTAATAACTAGTAGCTAGTTATTACTAATAGCTAGTCTCTACTACTAGGTTACACTATATAGTTAGTATACTGTGGGACTTTAATAGCTTTATAGCTATTATACTACTAATATTTATACTAACTTATATTTATTATATAAATACCTTATAAAACTTAGTATTATAAAAGAGAAGAAACTTATAGTTAATATTATAGCTTTAAGGTAATTATATAAATATTAAGAACTCTATAAGATATAGTAGATTAATAGTAAGAATAATTTTACTAATATGTTCACTAAAAGGTTTCTAAACTATATTCTGGAGAGATTTATTAATTTAGTTACTTTTACTTTATATCTATAGTAGTGTCTAAGCTCTTTACTCTATATATAATCTAACTGTAAAATTTACCTAGTAGTAGTATTTATACTAATACTAACTTACAACTAGTTTAAATAGTAATACAATTACCTATTATTATAGATAATTATACTTCCAGTTATAATATTCAACCCTATAGTGGAGGAAGACCTTGTGGTAATAATCTATATAGCGAGAGCCTCAGTGAGGCTAGGGCTTAACGTACGTAGCTGAAAGTAACCACTAAGGTCGTAGGGTAAAGATTTATTAATATAAATAATATAATAGTTTATATAGAGGGATAGATTATTTATTCAGAATAAAAAGAGGAAATTTAAAAAGTTATTTAGTTAAAAAATATAGGTTATTTAATTAATTTTATTTTACATATAGAGATATAGCTTACTATAGTTAAAAAGTAAAAAAGAAGTTTACTAATATTAGTAGTATAATAGCTATAAAGCTATTAAAACTCTATAATATACTAACTTTATAGTATAACTCAATAGTAGAGATTAGCTACTAGTGACAACTAGCTACTAGTTATCACTATCTGCCAGGCAATTAGTAACTAATTACCTAGGGTACCTAGATCTAGCCTATATATAACCTATAGGCTATATACTATAAATATTAATACTTTTAACCCTATCAGTATACTGTATATAATAATATATATAATATACTTTCTCCTAGTGAAACTAATACTTACTTTAATTAAATTTATATACATTCGAAAAAGTGATTTTGTAGCTCTATTTTAGCTAACTTTTGACTGTTACTTTGTAAGTTTACTTTTAGTATAGTTAGAGTATTATAAATTAGTTTCTTTTAGCTGATTTATAAGTATCCCTTCTGTAATTTTAGCTATTTTAGCTAAAAAGAGATAGCTAGGATGCCCTAGCTGACAATACTACTCTATAGTAACAGTAGTTATTTTTACTTTGAAGTTTAAAGTGTGGTCTACTGTAAAAGCCTCAAAATCTGCTATAAAGCTTTCTGTAAGTTTGGTAGACTACTGTAAATTAGTAGATAAATTTACTATTTCATCAGAAAACTCTATATTACAGTTAGTGAATACTGTAAACCCCACCAATCTATAATTAGATTCTTCTGTAAATATAGAAAACTTTAGTGTTGGTATAATATTTATAGTATATTCTTTTGGAAAACTTTCTTCTGAATTTTCTAAAAGGGCTAAGAATTATAGACGTTTTTAGTAGGTAAAGACTCTATAGTTATTTTAACAGCTATAGGTAAATAAAAACCTTACTATAAATTCAGAGCTATAAAGAGTTTATTTTCAGTGTTATATAAACTATTATCCTTAATAAAACCACTCTTGTTATAGTGAAGTAATCTAGAGAAAATATTAATTGGAAACTCTAAAATATAAAGAGAATTAGTTAACTTAATAGTATTTATAGAATTCTTATAGTAAATAGGAAGTTCTATAATATTAATACTAGAAGGATTTACAGGCTCCTCTCCTGTAAATATAGATGGTAGATTCTATAAAGTATCTATATTAGTAAAAAACTGAAGATTATTTACTATATATATAGTAAAGTTTATATTATAAAGCTACCGACTTTTATTTAGAATTTCTAAATTTTCAGACCTCTTATAGAATATAGAGGTATTTTCAGTATTTTTACCTTAATAGATAGTATCTATAGATACTATAAAAGCCTTATTTATAAAGCTTTAAGGCTCTATATTAGTTATATTAAAGCCCTAAGGCTCTAAATCAGCTATATTGGTAGAAGAGGCTAAAAAAGCCTTTTAGATAGGCTTTTATTACCCTAAAGAAGTGTTTAAATCTTTCGAATAATTCTTTCGGTAGGATTTTCCTTCTTTAGCGTGTTTTTTAGCGTTATAAATAGGGCTTTTAGATCCATTTTTGTATTTTTTGGATTTTTCAGAAGAATTAATATTGGGATCCTTTCTATAATACTTTTTAGTACAGCTGTTTAATATAAGGATATTAATTTACCTATAATTGTCATCTAAAAGATCAGCTATAAAAGCCTCAAGAGAAGGAGGCTCTTTTAGCCTTTAATTAGAATATTAATAATCTAACTATACAGAGTAAGAACACTATAAAGCCACTATAAAAACGGTTTTTTAGTCTATATTATCTATATTAGCATCTATAGCAGCTAACTTAGATAAGTAACTTTTAAAGATACTAATAAACTCAGTAAGGAAGCTATAATTCTCAAACTTCATATAGTAAAATTCAAGATATAGCTATTATCGAAAAACAGAACCAGTACCCTCATATCTAGCCTTAAAGGTTATAATAGCTATATAGGAATCCTAATAGTTAAAAATAAAGCTTAAAGGCTCTATAGTAATACTTTGTCATATAAGTAATAAAGTCTGAATCTTTAATTAATTAGTTATAGCCTTATAGACCTTCTTATTTTCAAAGAAATCAAATAAATCTAGGAGACTAAAATAAAGCTTCAAGAAGCAAAACCAGGTAGACCAGTTTTTAGCATCTAATAGCCTCTGTTTTTTAGATATTAAACAGCCTATAACAGCCTGAATAAAATCAGCTATTACTATAAATATAGCATAATAATAGCTAAAAGATCTAGAAAAATAGCTAATAGTTTAGCTAAATTACTAAAGCTAAATACTACTTAATAGCTAAGTAGTATTTTCGATTTCGGAAAATTAATTTCAATTTCGAAAAGTCAATTTAAGTAAGTTAAATAAGTATCCTATAAAAGAAGTAGGATACTGGCGTAATAATAACTCTAAGGTTACTATAGGGTTCGGAGGAGGCAATTTTGGATATTCAAATATATGCAATATCGTTATATCGGATATTATGTTAGCTAATATAAATAGTCGAATTGTTCGAGATATATTACTTAATGTAATTATCAGGCTTTATATTATTCGATAAAGAGTATCTTGAGTTTCGATAGAGTAATATAATAAATAAAACCCTAGACTTATAACCTATTGCAAGGTAGGTAGGGTTAAGACCTATATCCAGTAAAGTAATACCTTACGTTAAAAGTATATATACTAAATATTCTCAGGGAAAAAGAGAATAATATAAAAAAGTAAATAATAGTTATATTCTTATAAAAAGTATTATTATTGGTTAATCTAGAAACATGCTAAAAGAGGGTAAAGTAGCCTCTTTTATGGTACTATCTTTAGTTCTAGAATATTCTAATTATTACTAATTAGAATATTCCAGTAATACAGGCTTACGTCAGTAATTACGCATTATTACGTATACTGAAGTTAGTTACAGATAAGTACCCTATAAAAGAAAGAAGTAGAATATTCCACGGAATATTCAGCCTGTAGGTACAGTACTACTATAGGGTAAACACCTATAGCCTAACAATTCAACACTTTCTTTTACTATAAAAAGGTTTCCTTAATCTCTATTTACCCAGAATTCTATTCTATAAGCAAAAGCTCTTATATTTTCCAAATATTTCATAAGAAAGTTTTTATTATTTTATATTTATATAATATCCTCACTTTCTATTATTATTTTATAGTAATCTATATTGCTAAAACTATTTCCTAATTAAAAGATATCTATAGATGAAAAATCCGAAATCTAGGAAAGTAATTTCTTGAAATATGAGTTATTTGGAGTTATAAGATAAGAATAATTAACCTTATTTATAATTAGTATATTAAGAAGGTTGCTAAATATTATAAACTTGCTGATACTATTTTACTTCTAATTTCTAATTTTATATTATTCTTTATTTCTAATCTGAATATAATTATAGCTATTAACGTAAAGAAGTTTATAGGGAAAATGAGATTTATATTCTATATACTCATTATAATTTACCCTAATATGCTTTATATATATATTTAGCTTCTATAATATCTTATAAACTCCTTCTATTAATATCCCTTAGTAATTAACTAGATAATCGAATATCTTTATAATACTTACTATTTTATAATATACTATGATAGCTTAGGAAGTAAATAGATGTTACTTATTACTAAAGATATCTTATTTGCTAATAATAGTAAAATATAAAAATCCTTCGAGAAATACATTATCGTACCATTTAGAAAATTAATTTAGTAGAAGGTTACTTATTAAGCTATAATTACTATATTTACCAGAAAGATAAAGTTTCTTACACTTAAATAAATAGTAAAGAAAATTATAACTTTTAAGTAACCTTTTAGAAATATTACCCTAAAGGTAGGTAATATATAGAGAGTTTATTATGATAATAGTGAAATAATTTACCTTATAGTCAATATTAGTAAATATATTTTAATAAATCTGTAATATATAGATATTTATAACATGTAACTTTATTAAACTATACTACTGGTTTATGTAAAGTTATATATATACTAATAAATAAAATACTAACAGATAAACTTATTCAAATACTCTTATAGCTAAAATTTAAATACTTCTAATTACGTTAGATCTCCAGAAAGTGGCTATTTATATAAAGTTTCTAACTAAAGCTACTTCTTAGGCTAGTAATATAGGTAACTAACCTAAAAGTAATATAGATATCTAATAACTAATATCTTTCTTTATATTTATCTCTTACTAATTATATTTCTAAATATCTATATATCTGTAAATATATTTATATAAGTAAATATATTACAATATAAACTATAGATTAATAATATAAAGATTAGGAAAGCTAAATTACTCTATAGAGTGTAAACTGTAGAAAAATATAAACTTTACCTAAGAGGATAATAAATATATAAAATATTTAAATACCTAAAGATATTATATGACTTTCCTTACTTTCTACTTAAAAGAGTAACCTTATATATAAATATAATACTTTTATATATATTAGTAATATTCTATAGAATATTTCTAAGGGAGGAGCTAATAGCTTACTCTCTATTATAACTATTAGTGGATATATTACCCCCTGAAGTATAACTTCAGCCCTTCCACCCCCACTAACTGCTACAGCCAGCCTTAAGTTAATCTGAAGTCAAACTCCTTATAGCTACAGCTGGTATATCTACTCCACTGTGAAGGCCTGGCCCCACAGGGGGCGTAGCGTTGCAGCCAATAACGTCTCGGCCTTCAGTACCCGTATGCGCGGGCGCACGCACACGAACAGTACTACCAATTGAGCCATACATCGTGGCCTCGTCAAAAGGTACGTAACAATAAGTCGTCCACTTGTTGTCTGGCTGCACTTAAGTAGGGCGTACGGGCCCAAGCCCGTACTCTAACACCGGGCATAGCCCGTAACACCCACGTTAACCTTTTTGATAATAAATAATTAATAACTTCTTCCGCATTAACCTTACGCCCTTATATTCTCACGCTATATATAGTTTAAATATCTTAAAAGATTTAATTACTGCTAACTATAGCTACTTTATTTAAATACTTATTATAACTTTTATATTTATAACCTTAATATTCTCCAGACTATATTCTAGTTACTCCTAAGATAAAACTTTATACTCCTAATATAAAAGTTTTGCGCTATTAATATAAAAGTTCTCTACTACTAATATAAGTTAACTTATAATCTCTATATAAATATAGTGAAATTTAGTTTATTTTTATTAGTAAACACTTTTATTATATTAATTAAATGCAGTTAATATATAAATAATGCTAATATAAATATAGATATTTTAATATAGCTATATAATATCTATAACCCTAGCAATTATAATATTATAATATTTTAAGGTATTTAGTAGCTAATATAATATATTGATATTTAGATACTATTTAATTAATAACTAGTCTCTGAAATTATTAGCTTAATATAGTAAATTAAAGAATAGTAAGATAATTTTCTTCTGAATATTTAAAATTTACTTATTAATATTAGTATTTATAATAAGACTTAAGCTTTCTAGAAGATATTAATATTCCTTATTATTGAGGTTATAAAGAAATATTTGGAATTCGCTATTATATTATTCTGGTTGCGGGTGGCTATATATATTTGAGGGAAACTCCGATTTTATTATAAAGATATAAACATAGAAAAGTAATATATTATAAAATACTTAGCTTTCAGCCTTTTATTTTATTTTATCTTTAAAAGATTTATAAAGATTCTTGACTTTATAACCTTAATAGTTACTTTTAGTTATATATATTAAGTTTTAATCTTACTAAGACTTTCGCTATATAAATTATTACTGTAAGGTCTTCCTCTACTATAGGGTTAAATATTATAACCGGGGGTATAATTATCTATAATAATAGGTAATTTTATTACTATTTAAACTAATTGTAAGCTAGTATTAGCATAAATGCTGTTGCTAGGTAAATTTTACAGTTAGAACTATATATAGGGTAAAGAGCTTAGATACCACTATAGGTATAAAGCAAAAGTAACCAAATAGAATATCTCTGATAATAAGGCTTTTAAAAGCTAACTATAATCTATAAGTGGAAGGATTAGCTAGAGTTAGGTAGATATTAGCTTTAGAAGTATGCTTAATAGATATTAATTTAAAATAACTTCCATTTTAGCCTATAGATATAGAAGTAAAAGAATACTTTAGAATAGCTATCTTACCAGCTATTTTCTAAGAAATACATCTGCCACTAAACTTATTAAAGAGTACTAATTATAATATAAACTTAGCTTATCTAAGCTTTTAGCTAATAGTTAGTTTAAAATATAAGTAATATATAGATTAAAGATTATATTATAGTGGAGGAATTACTATTTTAGATAAATTTACAATATTAAGCTTTTAGTATTACTAACTGGCTAGATAATAATATATATAGAATTTTACCTATAATATACCATTAGTATCTAGCTAACTAATTTAACTCTACTAAATAATAATTACCCTAAATGTTTTCACTTAATATACTATAAATATAGTTTTTATATAAAGAACCCCTATAGGCTATTTAACTTTAATTTATAAGTTTACTACCTTTAGAATTTATTTTCTCTATATTACTATTAGTAAATATTTAAGCTAACTAAATATTATTTTATATACTAAATTAATATTAATAATACTTACTAGGGAAAATATTATTAACCTCTTTCCCTACTAGGGATTTTTCCTAAGCTTTCTTGGGAATTAGGTTATTACTTTCCGCCCCTATAGATTACTTTTTATTGAAAGTAAAGTATTAGCTAATAATATCTAAGATTATAAAAGCTAAGTAACTCTATTAAGAAGTTACTTCTTCTTACTAAGCTTTAATATAGGGAAGCTATTCTAACTATTATTATATATATTTTCTTTACTTTATTTCTGTAACTTTAGTGTGGGGTAGTTACTTTAACTGTATTATTAGTGTTAATTTTAGCTAGTATTATCTTTTATAAGATAGTATAAGTTACCTCTAAAAGGAAGGCTATTATCTTTATTCTTTTGTAAAATATTCTTAGCAGCAAAAGTATATATATATCTATATATAATATAATCTTAAATAAATACTAATATAGTAATAGTAGTAATAATCTAAAGAGGAGAGGTTAAGAGAAGAATATCTTAAAATGTAGTATTAATCTATAGTATCCTTACTACTTACTTTAGCCTAAGATTAAATTCTAAGTAAATATTATTTATAACTTATAAAGAAGAAATATTCTTTTATTTATCTATACTTTATATAGCATTTTATAAGTAACTAATTAATATTTTATTTTATTTATTATATATTCTAGGAAATATTTATATATTAAATGTGAATTCTTAACTAACTTTATATATTAGTTAGTATTTATTTATATATAGTTCTATCTGGAGGAATATATTATAATCATTTCAGATTTATAGACTACTATTTTCAATTATATAATTTACTTATATAAGGTATTTCTTATAGAAAATATATCTACAAATCTATATATTAGATAGTATTACTCTATAGATAGCTTTTTGAATAAATAAGCTTTTATCTACCTATTTCTATAGGCCTAACGGTATAGTTTATTATATATTATAAAAAGAAAGTTAGTTAGTGAAGTAGTAAAATAGAAAAGTATTAGTTAGAGAGAGAGTTTAGTTAAAGTTAGAGTCTTAAGTTAGTAATAGTATATATAAAGAAGCCCTATTAAGAAGATCCGTCGATTTACTAAAATGCCTCGGTCGTAATACTAGGAATTAGTATATACTTTTCTCGAAGAACGTGTTATTCCTGATATCAGCTAGCAGGCATCGCTAGCCACCTTAATCTTAACTCCATCCTCCCTGCAGCCTCCCGCAGATATCTACAGGCTTCACTTATCGAAAGAGCGTAGCAGTGACGTCCACAATGTCTCACGCTCCTGTACGTCGCGCGTAGGTTTTACGTACAATGTTTACCGTATGGCCGGAAGGTTATGACATGCTCTGCGCCCAGCCACCTAAAGCCGAGGCTCGTGGATTACCCCAACCTCTTGCTTAGTCTTAGGATGACTATCCAAGCTCCGTAGCTATACCCGCGTCTTCAGTCACCGTCACCTACCTAGTATTGTAGATGTAGATACTGCCCTGCGTCTGAGGTCGAGGAATTGTCTGCGACAAGAACAACAACAACAACAACAACAACACCAACAACACCCGGATTCTCACAGTCCCATTCACTGTTTATTGTCCTTCAATTCTTCTTTCTCTGCCTGTCACGCACAATGGCTGGCGCAGTAGACCAATCGGCGACGGAACTTAGCCGGCAGTATGAGACCCCCATCGGTCTGGGGCATTCGACCGTGCAGGCGCTCAAGGACAGGATCAAGCTTCATTATGATCTCGCCAGTGACTACTACCTGAGTCTTTGGTATGCAATTTCTTCGCCTACACTTTGGATCACTAGACTCATTCGATGCACCCCTCCTTCGCTGCATGCTCACTCTCCAATTGATTAAGCCCTGATGCTCGACTTCCGCTAATTCATCTGCCTTCAGGGGCGAGCATATTCACCATGGGTACTGGGAAGATGCGTCTGAAACCAAGGAGCAGGCTCAAGTCAATCTCATTAAGCTCCTCCTCGCCATCTCAGGTATTACCGAGAAGTCTGCAGTGATAGACGTTGGCTGTGGTATTGGCGGCACGTCGCGGTACCTTGCCTCGCACCTAGGATGCTCTGTGACGGGTATCACCATCTCGACCAAGCAAGTCGAGATCGCGAACCGGCTCACTAAGGCTGAAGCTCTCAAAGGCCAAGAGAAACCGGGAGCTGACCCGGTGCCAGACGCTGATGGCTTTCTGCTGATTGGCCGAGGCAAAGTTCGCTTCATCGAGCTGGACGCTGAACAAATGGGTGACTTCTTCAAAAGTCAAGGGGGTGCGTTTGACGCTGTCTGGATCAGCGAGGCCTTGAGCCACTTCCCTGACAAGGCCCTCTTCTTTCGGAATGCCTATCGGGTTCTGAAGCCCGGCGGCAAACTGGCGTTGGCCGACTGGTTCAAGGCCGCAGGGTTAAGCAACTTCGACTTTGAGAATGATATAAAGCCAATCGAAGGTAAGCGGCATTTGTACTCATCGCCCCAAGTTTTCGCCGGTCTGACCCGTCGAGCAGATGGCATGCTGCTGCCCCCATTGTGTACCCAGAAAGACTACGTCGAGCTGGCTAAGAAAGGCGGACTTGCCGAGCATGGCGTGTCCAAGGATATCAGCAAGTACGTAAGCAGGACATGGTGAGTTGTTGTTATACTACTCGGCTTCGTCCCGCAGTCGCTAACCGCAATTCTTGAGGGACATTACATGGTCTCTCGTCCAGAACCCGTCGCTCTGGGCCTTTGCATTTAGCCAAGGCCGGGACGGTATTGCGTTTCTGCAATCATTCCGTGCAATGAGGCGCGGGTATGCTAACGGCACATTTCAGTACGCTGTGATGTCGTTCGGGAAAGAAGTTTGACCCCTTTGGTCTGTTTGTTAGATTCAGTCGTAGTTGTTGCCATCCATATGTGCAGATGGCCACGAGGAAATTGTCTACCTGGCGCACATGGCCCGTATAGATCGTGTTCGGCTCACTATTGTTCCATATACACGGTAGAGCAAGAAGTATATCCCAGCCGACTCAGATTATTGATATCCTGCCTGTTATTGCAAGAGGTCTCCGACGCACCTCACTTCTCACTCGTCTCGCTATGGTGCACCGCTAGGTTCTGCTGTACATCACTGTCGCCGCAAGCTTTTCTATCCTGGCCAACATGGTCGTCGGGTTCGTACAGAGCAGGGAAGGGCGCCACGTCCCGCCTTAGTAAGTACTTGTTCGCATACCAAGGGACTTTGGAGGCGTAGTAGCGAGCATGGTCGCGGTTGCGCACGGAGAAAACCGAATCGAGCTCCTCAAGTGTCAGGCCTTTAGTCTCGGGCAGGAATAAGTATGTGGCGACGAAGCCAAAGACATTCCAGCCGGCGTACCAGAGAAACGCACCAGTTGGCCCGAAGCTGTCTACCATTGACGGCCACGTGAAACTGATGATGAAGTTGAATCCCCACGTCACCGCCGTTGCGCTGGCCATACCTACATCGCGAATATGCAACGGGAAGGCTTCAGCGCTATAGGTGAACGGTACGGGGCCAGCACCGGGCGAGTACACTGCTGCAAAGAGGTAGATACCTGTTGCAACGCAGGCAAGTCTGCCGGCACCCTCGTGTACGAGGAAGCTAAACGCAGTGAAGACCAATGACAAGGCCATGAGCGGGTACGTGATGAGGAGAAGACCACGACGACCCGCGCTCGAGTCGATAGTGAGGAAGGCAGGTAGAGCAAAGAGCCAGTTGATAAGACCCATCCCCATACTCGTCAACAACGCGTCGGAGCGGGTGAACCCTGACGTCTCGAATATGGCGGTGCTGTAGTACATGCTGCGCGAGACACGGGATTAGAACTTGGAAATCGCTGTTTAAACGATGCAAGGGGCCGAACACTATGTTGATCCCACAGAATTGTTGCATGAACATGCACAAAAACGACGAGGTCGCCGCCCTTCGGTTCCTGCGGACTGTGAAAAATTCCTTCCAATTGTGACCGCTTCGAGCTTCTGTTTCAATCTGAAGCAGTTTGTGGGCGTAGTAGAGGTCGCGGGTGGCCTGGATCGTGTGGAGACGCAGGCGACAGATTGAGGCATATGCCTGCTGGTACTTGCCCTTCTCCATGTACCATCTGGGACTTTCCGGACAAAAGTAGACCTGATAGATGTCAGAAGGGTTTGTATGAGCTTTTCGGCCAGAAGTCAAGTGTCCTCACCTGGACCATGACTACGCCAGGGGGGACACAAGTGCTGGCCAACATCCATCGCCACTGTGTGTTCTCGCCAAGGAAGTCGGTATTTCGGAAGGCAACTGAGACCACCAACCCCAATACAATCCCGAACGCTACACGGCGGTCAATACTGACCGCGTCACGCTGGTTTTGTGGAAACGTACCTGTCCACATCTGCCACATCATGGTTAAAGCACCGCGGATCGTCTTCGGGGTACACTCCGCCGAGTACACCTGTACCTTGTGTCAGAATCATGGGAGTCGGCGGGATGAAGTACACCGACTGGAGTTGTGCTGCTCTTGGCACCCACGGCGAGGCCGAGGCTGAAGCGAGCGAGGAGGAGGTTGTACCAGCTGTGAAATGAAGTTCAGCGCCTGACCCGAGCAAAACGAGCATTCTTCTACGACAGACAAGAGTAATAGTGAAGAAGGCATCAATGAAGCACGGCAGCCGTTATATTGCCTGGTCGACGCCTGCTTGTTCAAGCATGCACACAGACCATAATGGCGGCCAGAGCCGAAAATGGCAACGAGAACGACCCAAACAGCCAAACGTAAAGCCGTTGGAAGCACGGAAAGAGCAGGTAAAACCAGTGGGGAATAAGCAGAGATTGGGGCTTACGTATCAGCAGCAGCCATCCAAAAGCTGGCGATGAAGCTGATCCCACATGATATGAAGATTGTCCCTCGTCGACCAACCCATTTGTTTAGATAGGGTGACGTCCAGCATCCAAATAAAGCAGAACAGAGGTAAGGGGCACCATTCAGAAGGCCCTGCATGGTCGTATCGTCCTCAATGCCGAACGTGGCATAGTAATACTCCTTGGGTCATAGTCAGCAGCAGATATTTGCGTCGGAAAGGGGCCTCTACCTGGGCGCCATTGACGGCAGTCTGGTCCATGCCTTGGACAATGGCCGACCCAGCACATAGCAGACATAAGAAATAGAGAGTCTTGGACTGGTGCCAACGGTGAGTGTCCTCGCGGCGGAGCAAGTCTTTCTCACTGTCGTCGAGCAAAGTCAAGGCTTCAAAACCAATGGGACGATTACTGACTTGGGCCACCAATGCCCCCTTCCTGAAGGCTTCGCGATGTTCGTTGAGGCCATACTTGTTGGTGAAGTCGTCGACATCCGCCATAAGCTCGTCATGCGTGAAGCTTAACAAGGGGTTGCGCAGAAGAGCAGCAGTTGAGACGTGGGGGGACTTGCCGGTAGGGGCATCGTTCCCGGAAGGGCGAGATCCTGAAAAATGTTCGCCTGAAGGCGACTTTGTGTCGAGCTTGGGAGAGGACATGATGCAAAGCAAGTCTTGTAGTGCACAGGTGTGTTGTGTTCAGCAGTAAAAAATGAGTTGTGTGAGATAGCGACCCTGAACTCATTGTCAGACCGGCTACAGCACAGCATAAAGAATGGAAGGGAAGAAATGAGGTGCTTATAAACGGCGACGAGCTCTTCCCCAGAGTCCCACACATACCATCAAGCACTCGGTCTGATGATGCTCACAAGCACCAACGAAGAGTTCCTAGCCGGCCCGCATTAGCAGACGAGGCCTTGCACCAATGCTCGGACACGATGCTGTGGAATGAGTGGAATATCCTTGACAGAGTGCAGTAGGAATGACGAGAAAGTCATGGCTCAAGTGAACGGATAAGGATGATTGGAGCGCGTGGGGAACGATCCAAGGTGGTACATGTATGATAGCCGTTGGCGTTGGATGTTATGCTTCAGGCAAACTATCTACATGGTATGTGTATATTCGTGTGAACCGGCGGAATGGAATTGGAGTGGCTTTGGAGGTGGGCCATTGCGTCTGCATATCGAACGCGATCATTGTGTAGGTTACCAACGGACAGCTTTGGAACTGTGGACTGATACAGTACTCGATTGTGTCCTTCTGACGTGGGTCAAATAGCTCGTCTGGCTAACATGTACATATGAAACACATGATACAATACCGATTTTTTCCCACCCGAGTACCACGACACGGCGCAAGGCAAGGCATCGCAGGCATGGCCCCAAGAGAAAAGCAGAGCCAGCTCCAATGGACAATACCCGCGTCGCAGTTGTCCCGGGAAGCAACCACGCGGGCGAGTAGATGTCGACGAGGACATGTTGCCGGTGAGCCTCCAACATCAGGCTGAAGGTAAGGCCCGGGGTCCCGACGGCGATCGACGGGGCAGCCAAGGAAATATCACGCTCGGCGGCGGGGTGTTCGGGCTTTGAAACTGGGTGGGAGGTAAGCAACCGGCAAGGCGTTTCTCGGCACGCGGCGCGGCACTCGTCACACCCCTCCCACGGCAGCTCTTTCTGGATGCGCGTCCACCGAGGTGGCCCTTCGAAGCGAGACTGCCAGATTGCCGCGAACGCCTCGCTATCGGCATATCTGTTGGAGCCGCCGCAGTGGTTTCGCAGGGTATGACTTCATACCAAGCCCTCAACACGGCTGGGCCGTCATCCTTCCGAGGCCAAAACATCAAGTAGTGGGCTTGCTACTGTTTAAAATTTCCATCCGCACTCGCACGATGACTCACTCCGCTTGACAGTTTGCGAAGTTGCAGAAGAACAAGGTGAAGCGGCCAATGACAGACGAATGCACAGGTAATGTGATAACGCCATCCTAAGATGAACCGAGCAAGCAGTCGACGTTGTCGTCATCAACGGTAATAGATGTTGAACCCGACGATATCGCTGATAAACCCACGACGCTCTGTCGCAGTTCGTTGGTCAATGTGGATAGGCGTGTGTGTGTGTGTGTATATTGTCAGGAATAACGCGCTCCGAGGGCAGATTTTGCACCGGTTGAACCTCAGGCAGCCGCGCCATCTCCACAGGCCCCACCCCACTTAAACCAGTTAAAACAGAGCCTCGCGCGGTGCGTGTGGCCACGTTTAGTTACACACAATAGACACCAGATTTTGCCCCCTCATTACGTGCAACACTTATTATATCTATCCGTACGTCTGATGTGTCAACAACGTTCTACTTTTTCTGCCATGTGCACCTAATGACACTACTGCCACACTCTATCACCCTGGTCGACTCTGTCCTTTCTCACGGTAACCCGGAGCTGGTTGCCAACCATGCCCCCCGACTTGATTAGAAAGACACTCAGTGATATATCGCGACTTTGTTTTCTTTCATTATGTCCAATCACGAGACAGGACTCTCCCCAATGACCCCAAGGAGGAAAAAAGTACAGATCGAACTAGACTGTGTAGCGGAAGAACGTGGCATTGTCCCCCTTGTGGCGCTCTGCTGCCTTCTCTTCAGCCGTGTACTGGCTGGGGTCTTTGTACTCGCGGTCTCGGCGAGCGTTCTCTCGGCGGAGGTAGATGGTCATGAAGGTCGAGAGACACATGGACATGGTCAGAGTCGACAGCAGTGTTCCATGGCCCGGGTAGTAGTGAGGCTTGTCCTTGGCTTGGTACAGAAATCCAGCAATAGCTCCGCCAAGGTTACCGAAGCCTATCGCCTGTTAGTGCTGGTGTTGTGCTGCGTCGCTCTCGACACCAGAAAGAGGAAGTGCACTTACCGACGTGCATGGCGATGCCGACGCCTCGCTTTACGGATCCTCCAATATTATTGCCGTTCCACGCCACTCCCTGAGGAACGTTGGGATAAATGCCCGAGGCGGCGAAGAAACACCCGGCATATTTGACACCGTTACTCTGCGAAGAGAGCAGCATGATGAATCCGGCGATCCTACAGCTACCTGTTAGACACGAACGACGATTGGCGCCCTCTCCCTGTGTACTCACGCTACGGCGCAGAAGAAGATCATGTAAATGCCTCTCTGGCGCTGACGGTCCGCCAGCCATCCACCGCTGATGCAGCACACGCATGCAACCACGTAAGGGGGCACGGTCATCAGCTGTGCGGTGTTGTTCGTATACCCTAGGCCGCTGACGATAGTCGGCAAGAACAACGAGTAAGAGTAGAGAGGGGTGTAGATGCCGATGGTGATCAACTGCAGCGCGTCAGTAGTGCGCCAGCGATGCGACAAAGAGACGAGGGTATGGGTCCGAGCCAGGCCATCTCACCATATGAACCCAGATCTTCCAGTCATTCATGGCATCCCAAAAGTATACCATATCGAACTCATCGGCAAGTGCAGACCGATCCTGCTCGAGGCGGCGGGTAACCTCCTCCTTTTCGGCGACGGTGAGGAATTTGGCAGTGGAAGGGTAGTCGTTCATGACGAAGAACGCGGCAATGGCTAAAGCGCGGCGCTGTAAGTATGAACACTGCGGAAACACAGGCGTGTCACGGGGCCATTTGTTTGACATGACTGACCAACTGCGAGAGTGATGATTCCCTCGAGGATGAAGATCCAGGCCCAGCCAGGCTTGTTGCCAACGCCGTCCATCTCGATGATACCTCGGGCGAGCAGACCCCCAAACGCGCCAGCCGCGGTGGCGGCCGAAAAGAAGATAGCCATACGAAGCCCGCACTCATGGCGCCTGTACCACATGGTGATGCTATGGCCCTGGTTAGAAGACACCCGGAGGCTGTGGCTTCAGTTGCCACAATTGGCGTACTTACTAGTAAGTGATGCCGGGGAACAGGCCGCCCTCAGCAAGGCCAAGAGCCATGCGTGCAGCCAAAAGTCCGGCGTAGTTGTGAACGAGACCCATAAGGGTGCAGCAGACGCCCCATGCGATCATGATGCAGGGGATCCAAATTGACGGGCGAAACCGCTTCATTGCCAAGTTCGAGGGGATTTCGGCAGCGACATACCAAGGGAAGAAGACGGACAGAGCAACATTGTAATCGAGGCCCTTCATGCCGAGATCTTCCTCGATGCCAGCGAGACGAGCGTTGCCGATGTTGGTGCGGTCCAGGAAGGACAGCAAGTAAAGAAGCGCCAAAAATGGAATGAGAGTCCAGTCTATCTTGCGAAGAAGCCTCTTGGTGGCAGCCTGGTCGAAACCACCTCTGTCGGGATCGCTTGCGTACTCGATCTCGATGGATGGATCGACGACACCGCCGGTCTTGACATCCTTCTCCGAGGAAGACATACTGGCAGCGAAAGGGGACTGTAGCTCGCTTGACCGAAGCAGAGGAGGAGCCGAGGTTGGTCGTTCGAGACCCCTGGTGCGAAGGAAACCCAGCCAGCGAGGAGAGAAGAGGCCGAGGGTTGTTGGGTGACTGGTCAACCAGCAGTGACAGAGATGGGGGGGGGATCTTGAGGCCTGTCGTCCTCCCGGATTGTATCCCACTCCTCTCTTGTGGAACGGAGAGTATAAGTAGGTCACAGGTGCAGAGGCGCAGAAGCGCAGGTGGAAGTCGGTCGAGCGGTGGAAGATGGAGGGAGAAAGAAGGACGCGTGAAACAAGGGATCAGGGAGCCAGGCAAGGGATGCTCTTCTTATATGGACGAACGATAGCTACACGGAGAAGCGGTGACAGGGGCAAAGAGCCCCAAGTCGTTATCGGGGCGAGAGGGGGCGAGAAAAAGCAAGCCACGACAGCATCCAGTCACTGGACCATCTCCATCTTGCCCGGGTATCTTGGCAATCTGCGCCAGAGTCCACATGAGTACGAAGTACGGAAAGGTGGTGGTAAACCAGAAGAACCCGGGTAATTCACATAAATACCCCCTCCCGGCCAGGATGTCGCGGATATCTCACCTCAATTTGACAGCCTGGGGTCACCGGAATTCCAGAGCAGCAACTCGACTGAACGGTGAACAAGTGAGAGGGAGAGTGAGCATGGCTGAGAGGGTGAGCATAGCCTGCGTCGTAACAGTAGTTCACATATCTGTACGAAGGTAGTTGGTTTGTGGAAACAAGGGTAGGGGGGCAGCTTTCCCATTGAGACAGGGTCATGGTCTGTGGACTCGACAGTGAGCAACACAACGCAGCGAGCCAAACGACGCAGCCATCTAACGAATGCACTGCTACTCTGCCGCTCCTTGGGATCTGGATCCTGTCAGCTTATCCCGGTCTAGCTCATGAGCTGCCGCGTCCAGGCCAGCGAAACACACAGGACGCGCCGTTCTTCGTAGCTTATTCGGGGCCGCATTCCACCCGCAACCCCCGCCCATCTCGCATTGGTACGGTATAGCTGAGACAGTTGACCTATCGAAACTGTGGCGGGGCAGAAGGTATGAATACGGACAGTGTGGATAGGCATAGGCACAGAAGTTTATGGGTGCGAAATTGAAAGCTGAGCATGACCACCAGGCTGACTTTCTTCCATCACTGTATTCGTGACACCATCTTCTCGCCTGGATACCTTTCCTTTCCTCATCTACTCCCCCCCTCGAGCATGGGAAAACATGTTGAAGCACACAAGCCACCAAGAGTTGGATTTCAACTGCTTCTAAGCTTGACCAGCTAGTATTACCAGCGCCACATGTCTATCCCAGGCCAGGACTTCCCCTGACACACTTTCCGTCAGCCTCTGGGTCAACCAAGTGCTTCCTCCATGCCGTAGTCTTTTTCCTTGTGAAATACGTATGCCACATCGAGTTTCTGCTGGACAGAAAACCAGCCAGGGTGGTTGCTCCTCCGCATCCCATCCAATCTCTCCCCCACAACCCCAATCTCGGGGCCCCAACCCTCCTCCAGACCCAGCCCTGGGCGAGTCACGGTCGCCAAGACATCCAAGCCGGGGTGCCCTGAACGTCGGGTAAGTGGGCATTCGCAATCTGGTGCGTAGATTGCATATCCTCTTGGCGAATACACAGTAGAGGACTCAGCTCAATATCTTACAGCCGTCAACGTGGCCACCGGGCGTAGAGGCTGACTGTACTCGCGCTGGAGCTTCTTCGTTCATCTCTACGTACGGAGTAGTAGTAAGTGTATGGAGTAGTACGTGGAGTATGCGCAGTGTGTTGATGAATTGAGGACGTGTGTAAGTAGGATTCCAGGTACACATGTCGGAACCGTGTACGCTATAAGCTGAGCTCCCGGAGTGCTACCCATCCAACTGTGACAACATATTCTAGGTCGATTGGTACCACAGGATGCTGTACGTGTCTCTGGGTAAACGCCTACTGCGTACTATAAATATGCCCCGCAGTCATGGTACACAGGAAGGCACACTGGGCACTTGAACTGTTGGGAAACGACCCGGGGCCGGGATGACGGGTAGGCAAAGTTCCCGATCAATGAACCTGCGGTGTAACTAACAGTATTCGTGTCGAGCGGTGGACGGTAACACGGCGGTGCACTGCAGGCAAGGCGAGCCCCAAAAGGTGGACTATCGAGTATCCGAATGGCTGGAATGGTAATGCGGAGTCAAGCTTCAGCGATGCTTCTTGCTGTCTCGGCCACGACCACGGTATGCCATGGGGCGGCAGGGCACGGGATGTGGCAGCCAAGATGACTGCCATGCGGCTATATCTCCTGACGCCGAGAGATTGTCCTTGATCGGTAAACGAAGTTGTAAAACGAGGAAATATATGGTACTATGATATGCTTCACAGTAGAACGGGTGGATGGGAATAGGTTACCGGCCTTCCATAGCAAGCAATACACCGAGTGTCATGAGGTTGGCTCATTACATGTGGCGGCCACGTGTAGAGAGGGAGTCTTGGCTTCGGTCAAATGGAAAAGATGGGCAGCGAGGGGTAACGAGAGAAGGGCGAAGTATCCGTAACGGACTTTGAATGGCTACGAAAGGGAGGATGAAAAGGACGGATCAGAGGGGTGACAGCTACTCAGTAATTAATTAGTGGCTGGGAAGGAAAGCCTGAATAGGATAGAAGGATAGCTCCAGGGGTGTCGGGTTCTTGGAGCTTGGTATATCGGGAGGTAACGACAGTACTTCGTAAAGGAGGTGCAAAACAAAACCTGTAGTGGAACAGATAATAGCTAGAAGGTTGTGTTGGTACTGGAACGCGCTTTTTGATGTGTGAGGTCAAGTCTTGGCTGACATGGAGCTCCGGACGAGACGAACCGCATCGGGCAGAAGGCCCGACAGTTTTGCGCTGCCACAGGCCTGCTTCGCCACGGTGCAGTACTAGTTCCTGTATAGGTAGGTACGCAGTATGGCTACGAGGTACGCAGTTGGCATCGGGACTGGTACTCGCAGACGCCCGCAATTCTCAACGAAGCAGGGTAAGGATGTAAAGGCAGGCGGGGGGTTAAAGGGGAGGACACTATCATGGTGCCAGGCTCGCTTCAGCCTGGGGAAAGGAGGGGGAGGGGCCGCTGCTGGTGAGTGGGTGGGTGGTGTGGGGAACAACTGGTGCGAATACGTACTACGTAATGTTCCCAAACTTGTGCACTTGGTGTATACACCATGTCCTGCCCTGCCAATCTACTGCGTTATAAAGAGCTTGTCGGTCGGGAGGAAAGTGTGGTGGTTTTGCCGTGGTGGCTGCGACGGAGCCGAAATCGAGGTTGAAACTAGGTAAGTGCCTTGATTCTCCAGCTCAAGCAGCACAGGTTTCCTACCACAATCAAAGTTGAAAGATAAGGTGCCGATAATTGTCGGATGTGACTAATGAGGTAGGCGACCTAGCACCTGGATGATGGATCACAGAGGGCGACCCGCCAGATTAGGTTTGAGTCTAGGCGCGTCGTTGGGTCGAGAACGCCTGCCCCTGCGAGTTGCGAAATGCCATATCCACTGGCTGGGATTGGGTGCCTGGCTTTCCCACCTACATAGTACTGTTAGAGCTGCAGTACTATTTATTAGGCATGTAAGTAGGCCGTGGCCCAAGTCGTGGTCCATCTACCTGCACCTAAGATAAGGTACCTTATACACCTGCCTGTGTAAGGTGCTTAAATGTCAGATGGCACCAGTTCATCCAACAGGCAAGTCACACACCAAGCCCCCAGATATTGCTGAGTCAGAATTTGCCGCTCTTTCTACGTAGCAGCTCCGTGCTGAAATCCCTTCTTGTTCTCCCATCCCACCAGTGCCATAACTCAATCGGCTCCCGCCCAGCCGCTTGTGCACGACGGAGGTAGGGTTTAACCGACTCTTGGGATTCCGCCCGTCAGCGAGTAAACGTATGTTCGAGTCTGCATATCTGTCGTCGCCACAACGGTACGCTACTGTAGCTCGCCTCGGGGGTGACAATGGAACCTACCTAGCCAGCCAAATCGCGTTTGATTTTTACCAAACCGACAGGGCCAGGCAGCATCGGTAGTGTATTCTATGTCCCAAATATCACCACTCACAGCGACCAAGACCTGTCATACCTAAATACCGAGTGAAGTACTTGCATATATTAGGCATACGGTACGTACCGACAGTCGTAATTGAAGGCATCTGGGTTTCCCGCGTCTGCGGCTGATTACCATGGCATGCGCGGTGTTGCGTTCCTCGGAAAGCGAATTGACGAGCGCGAGCACAGCGCTGCCGTAGCGCTGCCGGATGTCACTTCCTGAGGCAATATACCTTACCTACCGATGCACTTGATTCCGCATTCATGCCTGCTTCGTTTCGGAACGCATCCCCTCCTTTCCACGTCTAATTCCAAAGCCTTCGGCACTGAGCAATTGTATACCTAGGTAACGTAAGTACCCACTCTCGTCTCTTGTGTCGCTTTATACACTACCTAAGGTACCTTAGGAGCCTACCAGCTCCGTACCTAGTAAGGTAATAGGTACCTTAATAGTAAAGAAGCCTCAGACGAAGTCAAGGCCAATTGGTCCGGAACCCAATCCTATCACCAGGATGCAAACGCTCTTCCTTGGCAGTCATGGGCGTTGCGTATATTCGGGCTGTGTATTCGGGCTGTGTTAGTAGCTGGAGGTACGTCCAAATGGCAGCAACACCATCTGACTCGACCGGGACCAGTCCATTAACGAAGCAGATCTCAATGGCATTCGATGCTACATAGGCACTGTATCCCCGCGAGCCACTGCCTGGCGCTGCCCCTGCCCCCAGGCCCCTTCCCCCAGAATGCGTCAGTCTTTCTGAACGAAGCATGCAAGATTCAGGATAATGCTCTGATTATGGTTTGCGCGGCGCATCCAGACAGAACGGGCTAAGCAACATGGCGGCTAGAAGTTTGCTCTACGGCTAACGGCTTATCAAGCTACCGTATTGTTATGGGCGTTCACTTTGGCTAAAGACTTTTCACTTATTCCTGGCCACGCATGGTACAAATACTCTCGGCGGTGCGGTGCGCCGAATGGCTCGTCCTTACTTGTCACGAGGCTTGGCCAAGTCGTTATCCCCTACCAGGAGAAAGGCAATCGGCCACGTGCATGCACGCACCGTCATGGTAAATTCGACATCTCATGGTCGATCCAGTCGATCCAGTCGATCCAGTCTATCCAGTCTATCCAGTCTATCCGTCGGACGAAAGGACGCCTTGGCGCCTAGGCAACTCTAAAAGCTGCCCCGCCGCCTGGTGTGCGGGGAAGAAGAGAAGTGGCCCCTGGATTCATACCCTATCACGAGACAACTCTGAACCTGCACCGTTGACGCAAACCGTCCGTCCGTCGACACTGAGAATATCCGCAGCGTTGCGTGCTACGCCACCGAATGCGAATGTAGATGAGCAGTGAGCACGGTGGTTATTTTGAGGCAACTGCCAACTGTCTGCTTACTTGTACCACCTATGTATGCTAGGGATGCTCTATTCATAGCCATGCGCCGCGACTGCTTCTTCATTGGTTGACCCAGGAACTGTCCTTGAGATTGAAGTCCAGCGCTGACCTGAAGGTCGTTTTGACCGGCGAATTACAACCTGTCATCGGTGGTGGTAAAACAGCTGGGCAGTTGCGAATCTCGAATTTGTCAGACTCTCGTTGATGCTCATTGTTCAGTGCAGTGGCCTTGTAAAACCGCCCACCAGTGCCTCTCTATGAGACGACGCACCGAATTTACCTGGGTGCGATCAATAGAGCGTGCGGATGATCTCGCTGCCGGTGTCACCATGCGGGTGACCCTCGTTTATCAATGTGTCTCAGCCGCGCAGTTGCCCATAGACCAAACCTTGTGTGAATGGATAGAAAGGGGAAGAAGCTGGCCCAAACCTGTATAGTCTCGTCAACCACACCAGCCACTCCAACCACTTGGCCGCCGAACGTCGCAACCGGCCTTCATCGTCGTCGAGGACAATTTTTGCGGGCCGGTTTGTCACGCCGCAGTGCCTCTGGCCCTCACGGTCCAGCCATCCACTGGACGGTGCGCGCGTTGCACCAACAGCCAATGTTTGCTGTCTGTCTCATCGTAAGTCCATTTCGAGCACAAACACTAAAAGATGTCGCCAGAAGTTCGGTAATTGGCCCCCATGACGGCTATCTTGGTTGAGACCTGGAATATGCTGTACCACCTGCCCGACGCCGCATCGACAAGCCGGCCCGGATGGACCGCCTCCGGCTGGTCTTACCTCGGGTCCCTCACAGCCACATGGCGTACCTCAGCGACTAATTATTCCATGCCCCGGCACAGAAACTCCTTCCGAAAGGCTTATGCTTGAGGATCTGCGTGGCGCTGCAAGTCTCGTTCTGTGCGTGGCGTTTTGTCTCCAAGGGTTACAGCTGGAGAAGCCTTGCGAGCCGGAACTGAGACTGGAGCTGAAGCCCCTGCCGAGCTTTTGACCGCCAGGATACCACGCGACTTGCAAAAAAAAGCGTACACTATAGCTACAGCGCCGCGAGTTTCGCCACCCAAATCCATCGTCTTTGTATGTAAAGTGTGCACTTTTTTTGCAAGTCGCGTGGATACCTAGAGCTTGTTTCCCCCTTGAGTTCTCAACATCGCAATCACAGCGGCAGCTGCAGCAGCCGCCGTGCCCCGAGAATATCGGCCAACCAACAACTTGCCCTGAGCGATGCGCGCTAGAACTTGCTTGCCCATGTGGCTGTCATCTGTTTTGACCTCCAAGGCCAGCATCGGAAGGTACGTGCCCATGTTGTACTTGTGTGGCTGTGCAACTGCCTGGTGTGCGAAGCCCGAAGAGTCAGGCTGGCATTGTGGCGGACACATGTTGCACGTCGGCTTCGTACCAACGTTTTAGGTCTACATGGAGCGGCATACGACGCAAAGTGGGACAACAAAGCATAAGCAATCCAGGGGCCTGCTCGAGGACCATGTGCGAAAACGGCCGAGTAACCTGATGCTACCTGGAACTGGATAATTGACACACTCCCAAAAGCTGCATCTCTCTGACAGACCCGCAGATACTCCTCGGCGCCATTCCCCTCCAAGGCCCTCACAGTCGGGAAAACGCCATACAACGAGTCCAAGTCGCCCGTCTACACATCTAGCTACAGACATTGCCGCAAGTGATTTATAGCGCCTCGACAGCCCTGAGAAGCACTTCCACTCCTCTCTTTCGCACCTCGCCACCGCCGTTGAGCAGTGACGCCACGTCGCTGAGTATACCGAGCGGAATGTAACAGCCGGACCGGGCCTTGTCCAGGCTCTCCTTGAGTCTGCTCGTGTGCTCCCACTCTTTGGCAGCGACCTCGGCTCGTTCAATCACGCGGTTGGATATACCGCACATGGCCGCGCAATGCATTCCGAAACTACCCTCCGCAATCCCGTCTACCAGCTTGTACAAGAATGTCACACGCCGTTGCATCTCGTCGACATGGATTTGCATGCGGCGTGGCCGAATCTCCGGGTGGTTCTCGAACTCGGTGGCCAGCGAGTGATAGTGAGTCGCGAAGAAACCAATACAGCCCACGTGTGTTGCTACGTGGTGAAGAACGGCTTGCGCTACCGCCACTCCGTCGTAGGAGCTGGTGCCCCGTCCCAGCTCGTCCAGGATGACCAGCGACCGCGGAGTCGCTTCCGCCAGGATCTTCTTCGTTTCCGAGAGCTCGACGAAGAAGGTCGACTGCGATGCGAATATGTTGTCATTTGCTCCCAATCGAGACATAATTCGGTCGACAGGAGTAAGCCGCGCCGATAAGGCGGGAACATGGCATCCAATCTGTGCCATGATCACAGCGACGCAGGACTGTAAACTTGTTAGGCAAAGGCTCCGCCATGAGACAGGGTTGTGTGACACTCACCATTCGTAGGACAGTCGATTTGCCAGCGGCATTGGCACCCGTCAACAGATGGATCTTAGCTGAACCACCTCCAAGATTAACGTCGTTTGGAATAAAATCAGCCACGGTATTGAGCATGCAGGGGTGGCGAAGCTCGTTGAACTCCACCACGCTCCTGTCCTGGTCGATAAACTCCGGGCGACAGCTGGGTTCACCAAGCGAAGATGAGGCCTTTGCCAGGCTGACGAGGCAGTCTAGCTGGGCTACAATACGGATTGACCGCGCCCAGGTCTCGTAGTCGGCATCGAAGCGCCGGAAGAAGCGGGCGGCCACTTCTTTGGCAATCTGCGAATGCGTCTCCTCTGCCTCTTGCAGCTCCCGAACCAAATCCGTCAGCTGGTCGAAATAGTAGCGTTTGACACTCGAGGTCGCCGACATCTGACGCCAGTTGCTCGGGACCTTGACGGCTTTTGGAACTTCGACTTGGTATATCTCCTTACCCACATCCGTAAACTTCACCGTCTTACACTTTAGCTCAGACTTCTTCTTGGCTAGTAGAGCCTGGAGCTCGTGCTTGATCTTGCCGATGCGGTCCTGGCTATTGTCGAAATCCTCTTCGATGCCACGTTCCGGGATCAGCATCTTTTCTTCCCTTGCTTTCTTACGATTGAAGGCAGTCTTCCAATATGACAATGGCTCGTCTAGTTTGGGCATTGAGGACAGAAGCCGTTCAACCAGGCCATTGCCACCGCCAAAGGCCCCAAGCAGGCCGATCGTATATTCGATTTGCTCGAAGCCGTCCAACACACGCACAAAATCTTCGGCCTTGCAAGACTCGGCGTGGATTCTAGAGATGAGGCGTTCCAGATCCGGCATCTTGGTCATTTGAGACGAGAACTGCTCTCTGACGCTGCGGTCAGAATTGAGCATACCAACAGCGTCCAGCCTCTCGTTGATGCGGACAATGTCGCAGAGCGGATGGCACACCCACTGCCGGAATAGGCGTTTGCCGAATGGCGTGACGCACCGGTTCAAGAGGGTGAACAGTGTGCCGTCGGGCCCGCCGTTGACCGTGTTGGAAAATATCTCCAAGTTGATCAGAGTTTGCCCGTCCAGTATGAGCGTGCCGTTCCGACGGATGGGGGTGTACCACTCGAAATTACCCTGCGAGAGGAGGTTTCCCTCCAGTTTCAGCCTTTTCAAGTAATGTATCAAAGCTCCCAGCGCAGACATGAGCATCGGCTTTTCCTTGGCTTGGGCAAGTGTTTCTGGCCAAACCTCTGCATGTCCATCCTCTTTGGTGAAGTAGCGGCCGCTTTCGATCTCGCGGCGACTGGTGTCGGCGTCCCAAAATTCAGTACCCGGCTTCAGATTGTTCCATATAGTCATGGGCGATGTGTTATTTTTGAGAATTCGAACGGCCTTGGTTGACATCCGACCCTTCTCGACAATGAGCTCCCTCGGACTTGTCTGGGCAACAAATGTTTCAAACTTGGTCAAATCGGCGTCGTCTTCGAACTCGGTGATAAAGAACTGGCCCGTGGCACAGTCTACAAAGGCGATACCAAATGCCGGCTTTCCGTCGATGACGGATTCCTTGAGGGAAGCGCAGTAAGTTGCCAGGTCATCTTGTAACATGCTTCCGTCCACCAGGGTCCCGCCGGTCAAGATGCAAGCTAGCTCGCGGCGGATGATCTTGTCGGCTTTCTTTGATTTGGCCGATGAGTCTCCCCTCTCTCTCATCTCCTTACCAAGAGCGGACTCCATCTGGTCCACACGCGCAACTTTGTAGCCTTTGGCGACGAACTGATTGACCCACATGTCGAGGGAGCTCTCCGGGACCCCAACCATGCGCATGTTCACACGGTCTGTGAGCTTCAGATCGAAAAGCTGGTGGCCGATGGTAGCATCATTCTCGTATAGCTCGTAAAACTTGCCCTTCTTGAAAAAGACGACCGTATCCCACAGCTTTTGCTTGATCTCCCAGTATTGTTTCTCAAACGGCGAGAAGTCCTTCCAAGCGCGTGGCGGTATGTAGACGGACGAAGGGTCGTAATCGGAATGGCCGGGGGAGTTGTTGCCAAGATCTTGGATGTTGGCGAGCCACGGGTACCGGTCTTCAGGCTGCGTCGTGTGTGGCTTCTCCTTGCCCGTGACAGCCTTTGCTCGGCGGACCACGGAGCTTTTGAAGGGCCGGGAGTCGCCGGGAGTCGAGCTGTTGGGGTCGTAGCGCCACTGCTGCGCGGTCGAAGTAGAGGGCAAATCTTCCATGGCCTCGTCCTCTTCGTCGATATCTACCTTGGCGGGAGGGGAGGAGACGTTCGCCTTTTTTCGCGGCTGCGTCGACTTGGTGGCCTCGCGGCGCTTTCTCTTCTTCTGGTGTGACGGAGCATCGGAATCGTCCGAAACGACAAAATCGAGCATATCTTCCGCAATGTCAGACAATTTAACAGAGAGCAGGTCTACTAGATGTCATGTTCCTACCGTCATCGTTATCCGCCGCCTGGACGCTTTCGCCGTCTTCGTAGTCATCGCCGTCTTCGTAGTCATCGCCGTCATCTACGAGAGTGGCTGGGGTTTTCGTGCGACGACGCGAACGAACGGCTCGTATGCGAACGAACGGATCGTCGTCCTCTTCATCGGTCGCCTCGGCGTAGTTGACGGGTTTCCTGGTCTGCAATATATATTTTAGCCAGAGCCCATACATGAAGTGCTGAGAGAGGGGGCGAACGAGCAAACCTTCCGTGTTGGACTAGAGGAAGTGGGTGATGGTTTGGTGCGCGAAACCTGCGAAGCCACCGTCTCAGCTGAGGAAGATGGTGATGGCAAGGAGTCGCAAATTACCTTGAGTCCTGCGGTGTCCAGGTTCTCCTGGGAGCTGGGGGGGTCAACGGCCTCGCTGCTGGAGACGGGGGTGATGCTGGGCTGTTGGTTGCTTTTTGGGAGTGAATTGGTTCGTGTTGACTCCCTCAAGCACGGCGACGAGTCGGGAGCTGGTTGCGCCAAGGCCGGCTTAGAGGCGGAACGAGAAGCAGTGTTGTTAGACTTGGAGAAGAACTGCACGATGGACTTTTGTGTCCCTGCGGATGAAGAAGGTTGGCGCTTAAGGGACGCAGGTGTTTTCGCCGGCGTCCGCGCAGTTGGAGACGATTTGTCTTTCATGGTGTTTCCGGGGCAGCGTCCCAATTAAACAGAATCAAGAGGAAGTTGAACAGCCAGCTCAATAGAAGGCAGCGAATAAGGCCGTGAGGAAAGGATAAGGTCGAAAGGCAGTTACCGTTGCGTTACTGTTGGTGGTAGATTGACGTGTAGGTGAATGCAAGGGACCTCAGTCTCCGAGATCAATGAAAGCATGTAGGTGATAATAGGTCTCGTTTAAAGTGCAGCTGGCTGCCACGAAGAGATGGCGCGTCTGGACGGGTTGCGGAGTCGCGTGGAACGCGTCGGCGAGCGTGTTTGCCCTTAATTGAACGACCAGGGTCTCCGCACGATCCCGCACTTTAGGCAAGGTACCTAAGGTAGGTAGGTAGATACTAGGTACCTTACCTTTATGGGCCTCAGGTGAAGTACCTACCTTAGTGTGAGCTGTTAGTACCACGTGACAGGAGTGGAGGTGAAATGCACTTGGGTTAGGTATACGGATATACTAGGGAGGTAGTCAGCTAAGCGGAGCAGCCACTGCGTGTGGAAGCCACAAATCTAAAATTATCATTTCGGCCAGCCACAAAATAGGTACAGTGTTTCCAAGCTAGTGCAAGGCACGTACCCAACTTCATCTGCACGTCGTTGGCCAACGTGGCCGGGGCTGTGCCAACAACGAACGTGCAGTCCCCAGTGCCGAGCGCCGGGAAGATGCCGACTGGAACATTAGGTCTCCTTTTTTCCTGGACCCAAGTACATCGAGCCGAATGAGAACCGTCTGTGCAACAGGCCATGGAACTTCCAAGAAAAATGAAAGGAGAAGCAGAGCTGGCATGGTGGCAGTGACGAGGAGTGGGGGAGAGGGATTATTGCCCAGCCTCAACCCAGCACGTCGTCCGCGTAAGCGCCTTTGCATATTTCATATGTATAACTACACAGGCCTGTCTACATAGTATGAACACTTCCCGCTCACTGCCCCAAGTTTCCTATCGACCCTCCTGACGACAACGCACCTTCGTTGGACCCGTTTCAACCGTTTTTTTCTGTCATTGTCAACTCCTCGATCCGCCCAGGCCATCTACGTGTACGCTGCTTGGTCCCATCCGCCGTCGCATTGTCTTCTCCCAAGACCGTCACGATCACCCATGGCTCCGGTTGCGCTTGCAAGTGCGCCCGCCGGGCAGACGATGAAGAGAGCCGCCATCATGGCTTTGCCTGGAGTGACGGCTCATGTCATCGCTGGCCGTAGCTTGGCCTCGCCAAATCACACTCAAAGCGTCACCCTAGGTATCATCGCTGCTTACTCAGTCATCATCGCCATCCTCTGGAACGTTCCTTACTTGCGCATGGTCCTCTGGCCCTTCAAGATGCTCACGATTTCGTATCATGAATTTGGTCACGCATTTGCCGCCGTTTGCACTGGTGGTCGTGTCGTGTCGATCACTCTAGATCCTAATGAAGGTACAGCCGGACACCCACCTGTGCTCATGCTAGCCGTCGACCTACTCTTCTGCAAAGGAGGCTGACAGGCGCAACAGGAGGATGCACGCTCATGAAGGGGGGGAAACAAGCTATCACTTTGCCGGCCGGCTACCTGGGCTCATCCCTCATTGGCGGTTTGCTCATCTTTTGCGGCTTCAACATCAACGCATCTAAGATTGCCTCCATGGTCCTTGGCATCTGCTTCCTGCTGACCCTGTGGTGGGGCAAGAGAGACTGGTTGACCATCCTTACCGTTTTGCTCGCCATCGGCCTGCTCATCGCTGCGTGGTTCATCTCCCATGCTCAGGCTCTGAGATTTGTCGTGGTGTGTTTCTCCATGATCGCTATGCTGATCCCACTTTGGTTAACACATTCATAGCTCTTCATTGGCGTAATGAGCTCATTATATTCAGTATGGGATATCTGTGACGATCTCATTCTGCGCAAAGTCAACAGCTCCGATGCGAGCGTCTTCGCGCAGCGCTATGGCGGCTCATCCCAGTGCTGGGGCGTTATTTGGTCCATCATCAGCATTTGCCTCATGGCTGTGGCTATTGTCGCCGGTCTAGCTGCATTTCCCCAGTCGTTTGCGGAACAGGAGAGTGACTCGCAGAAGTTTCTTCCCACTTGAGTTCGGATGCCTGCCGGGACTCGATGGTTATGCTCTCAGAATTGCCGCTCTCCACGTCAACGACAGCACAAGGCAGGCTCAAGTCATCAGCCCGCGACATTTGATGCACAATACTGCCGATAGTGGGTGGCTATTTGGAATCGAGAAGGCCACGATATATAAGGCCATGTGGCTCAGAGCTGTACCCGTCATCCATCAACGCCAGAGGTTGCCAGTCTATGCTTGCCACTCCGCGCGAATGGTCAAACATATGCTTCGGTCACGGTGGCAACAACACCCTTTTCTGCTACGCAGGACTCGATACTGAGGACATCACGAACAAGCGGCACATGTGAAGAAATACTCGGAAAGAAATTGTTCCGGTTGGCGAGGACCAATACAAGTGGAGGTGACGACATACGAAGAAGCCATGCAGCCGATGCAGCTCACGCCTTCGGGCCAAGACACGAGAAAGGGGCAGGGGCTGCGATGATGAAACAAGGTCATCTACGGCTCAAAATGGCATCGCAACAACGTCGAATAATCACTATTGAATGGAAATCTGTACTGTAACAGTCGGCACGCCAGGAGAACAGTTTCCTCAACAGCTCAGTGACGTGAGGCCAAGCGACTCCGTCACCGGAGAGCTGTCGCGCTCTTTGCCAAAAACCACCCGAGAACCCCCTTGAGAGACAATCCTGAAGGTGACGTTGAGAATGCCGACATAGCCGTCGCGTCCGACACAAGTAGACGCTGAGTTGAGACGCTGGCTCACGGCGACATTCTTGGCTAAGCCATTGGAGCCCGACGACGACGTCGCATGCTTGGTGACCTACAGGACTTCGTATCAAGATCAAGATCTAATTTCTGACTGTTCACCATGTCTGATGCTGTGGAGAAACTCGGAGAAAGGCGGCGTTGGCACTTACTGTCTCGGACGCTGCCTCGGACCAATAGGCAGATGTGTAGAAATCGACCTTTGTATTGGGGCCAAGATAGAGTCCTCCGCGAACGATGACGTCCTGCAAGAGCAACGCCCTGCCGGGATCACCTTGGTCGACAAGCACATGTACCTGACAAGTGGTCAACTGACCAGGTGACAGTGAGGCGCTGAAGTCATTCAAAGTAATTAGAAAGTCATCCGCGTGGCCAGTCCAGGTGATTTTTGAATCTTGCGGACAGCCAGGGCCGCTGTGTGTCAGAGAAGCGATTCGAAGGGCATAAGTGGTGCTGGAGGCGGCCAAGGCAGCGAGAAAGACACAAAGGCGCATCTTGAAGGGCAAAAAGGCCTACAGGATCAACAGCGAAAACGTGCAGTGGGTCGTAGTGATAAAAGAGCTAGGGCTGTACGTGAGTTCCCAGCAGAGAAATTGATGCTTCTTATAATATTCAACGGCACGCTGATGCAGCTTACAAGAATATTACCATGGCGGTTCCACGACAACTTTCGGTTTGATGTGAATGGGATATGGGTAGTTCCAGACCACCCTGAACAAAACCGCACGAAACAACCGGTAACGGGTAATAAGAGTATATCCAGCAGAAAACTGATTGCGCCCAGTGACATGGCCATCGATTGGTCGGATCAATGGATTGAAGGCTTATCCGAACGTCGACCAAAATCGGCCAAAATCTGGTACTGGTAAGTGGCGGCCTTGTTATAGCCGCCGCACAAGACGGAGAGACTTTTCAGCCGGCCATGCACATCCACGTCAAGCAACCATGGGAAGAACGTTCAAGGTTGCTGGGCGTTCTCCGATGCCAAACCAAAAGGCGGATGAGCTCAAGAGAAAGCGCTTTAACCCCCGCCTGTATGGCTGGATTAACAGCGGAGACTATGCGAAGTTAGGAGCGTAGCGGAGCGAGGGGCTCCTCATTAAATATGTAGAAGTGCGAGGCTGTAATTTAGGCAGCTGTCTTTGGCAAGATGGAAAGATCCATTACTACCAAGTGACTACGTTCCTTGTGACGCGTAAGATACGATACCTGGTATTTCGACGGAGGCATTTTGGTAATACGCCGCTTTGCAAACAAAAAATGTCTGTGCATCCTGAAGTTTAGCCGACAGCTATAATAATACCACTAAGTTTCTTCAACATAAAAATATTAATTAAAACTCAGTGAAAAATCGGAAAATTATCAGAGAAAGAAGGTTAGTTTATAGAATAGTAAGGTAATAGGGTCCTGGTTAGAGAGAGAGCTTAGTTAGAGTTAGAGCTTAGAGTTAGTAATAGTATATATAAAAAGTAGCTGTTAAGAGGGTCTGTCAATTTACCAAAATACCTCCGTCGAAATACTAGGTATCGGAGATTAGTAAGTTGTAGATAGAAGCTAAGCTAAGCTCCGAAGTCTTGTAGTATTACTATACTTAGAGTTAGTCTCGAATACTATATGGACGAGAGATATGAGAAGTTTAATAATACTTTCTAATATAATATATTAAAGAGAAGTTATTATTAATACTCTCTAAATACTATATATTTACTAGATATTAATTATAAAGTTATATATTAAAGCTATATATACACTTTTTTAGAAGGTAAAGATAAAAGAATAATAAAACTATCGATAGTAAAAATAATAAAAAGTATAAAATACGTTTTAATAAGTTAGAAGACTTTATTATAGTTATAGCTTTTAGCTTAAACTATTTTCTTTTATTTTAGTGTTTTAGAAAAAGTTAATAAGGTTTTTAGTATTATTATAATAGTTTTATAACTCTATAGCTTATATTTACTTTAGAAGATTAATTATTTAAGTTAGAGTTAAATAACTAATATTAATTATATTCTAAGTTAGTTAAGTTTTGATACTTAATTACCTAGTGAATAGACTATATAGTAGTATAAGTATAATAAAGCTGTAGTTCTATATTACGTAAGATTAAACTTTCTAAAAGTAAACTTTACATGAATCTTTATATAGAAAGGTTCTTTACTTTACGTAGAATTTAAAGTTTATATTATTATTACTGCTATTATCTATAGTAATACTATTTTTAGATACTATATCTATTTCTCTACTCTAAAATAATTTATTATAGTAGATTATGTTTTATAGAAATATAATAATATTTAGTTACTTTTACTTTATACCTATAGTGGTACTTAAGCTCTTCACTCTATATATAATTCTAACTGTAAAATTTACCTAGTAATAGTATTTATACTAATACTAGCTTATAACTAGTTTNNACCTCTAGTTATAATATTCAACCTTATAGTAGAGGAAGACCTTATAGTAATAATCTATATAGCGAAAGCCTCAGTAAGGCTAAAGCTTAATATATATAGCTGAAAGTAATTACTAAAGTTATAAGGTTAAGAACTTTTATAAACCTCTTGAAGATAGGATAAAATAAAAAGCTGAAAGCTAAATATTCTATAATCTATTATTCTTCTATATCTAAATTATCCTTAATATTACTTTTATAATAAAACTAAAATTCTCCTTAAATCTATATAGTTACTTACAACCAGGATAATATAATAGTGGATTCTAAATATTCTTTTATAACCTCTATAATAAGAAATATTAATATTTCCTAAAGAGCTTAAGTAATATTATAAATACTAATATTAATAAACAAACTCTAAATATTCAGAAGAAAATTATCTAACTATTCTATAATTTACTATATTAAGCTAATAATTTTGGAGATTAGTTATTAATTAGATAGTATCCTAATATAAATATACTATATTAGTTATTAAATACTTTAGAGTATTATAATATTATAATTACTAGAGTTTTAGATACTATATAGCTACACTAAAAATATCTATATTTATATTAATATTCTTTATATATTAATATACTTAATATATTAAGATTATTTACTAATAAGAGCAGGCTGAATCCTATTATACTTATATAGAGATTGTAAGCTAGCTTATATCAGTAGCGGAGAACTTTTATATTAATAGCGGAAAACTTTCATATTAGGAGCGTGAAGTTTTATCTTGGGGGTGAGTAGGGTATAGTCTGTCATAAGGACGTCAAGGTTGCGGATGTGGAGGTTATAATGAGTGTTTGAATAGAGTAGCTGTAGTTAGCAGTAATTGAATCTCTCGAGATATTTGAATTGTATGTAGACGGCGTGAGAGCGTGAGGGCGTGAGGGCGTGAGGGCGTGAGGGCGTGAGGGCGTAAGGGCGTGAGGGTATGAGGTTAACGCAGAAGGAGTTGTTAGTTATTTATTATTAAAAAGGTTGACGCGGGGTGGGTGTGCCAGCTGTAGCTGCGAGGGGTTTAGGCCTGGATTAACTTAGAGCCAGCTGTAGCAGTTAGCGGGGGGGTGGGAGGGCTGAAGTTATACTTCAGGGGGCAACATATCTACTAATAGTCGTAATAGAGAGTAAGCTATCAGCCCCTCCTATATAATAATATAAATATATAAGAATATAATAATATAGAATTATAATATTAATATAGAAGGAATTATTAGAGATCTATTTCTAGAAAAATTAATTTAAAGTAGATATAATAGCTATAATAGTTATAAGAAGTTTATTAAAAATTAACTAGAGGCTAGCTATAGCCTATAGTAGTTAGTAAAAGAAAAGAGTTAAAGTTATACTTTAGGGAATAATATAATTACTACTAATTATAGTAAAAAGTAAACTATTAGTTTCTTTCTATTTTAACTATCTTAATTATCTTAATTATCTTAATTATCTTAATTATCTTAATTATCTTAATTATCTTAA